>CM072536.1:32534500-32819500 GCA_036898165.1 Silybum marianum
AAACCACTTTCACTTTCACACAGACATACATACACACTTTCACTTTCACACAGACATACACACACACACATTTTCACTTTCACTTTCACATATACATACACACATTCACACACGCACACACATTCATACACACACTTTCGAACACACACATTTTCACACACACACACACACACATTCACTTTCACACATACACATACACGCTTTCACTTTCACACAGACATACCACACACACTTTCGAGCGTGCACACACACACACACACACACACACTTTTGAGCGCGCACACACACACACACTTTCACTTTCACATAGACACACACACACAATTTCACTTTCAGACAGACATACACACACACTTTCACTTTCACACACACACATAATTTCACACGCACACATACTTCACACGCACACATTCACACACACGCATGTTTTCACACACACACATTCACAGACACACACACTTTCACACACACACACACATTCTAATTTGAAAAAAAATGGAAAAATGGAAAATGAAAAGTGGTAGAAAATGCACAATCAAACGCGTTTTTTAATTTTTCTAAAAATGAAAACTCCACCGTTTCAGCTAAATGAGTTTTCTAAAATTTTCATAGAAAACTGAGAATAAAAACTCAACTCCATTTTTTAAAAATGTTTTATAGTTAACTAAACGCACCCCGGAGTTTTCATTTTCCATTTTTAGAAAACTAGAAAACGCGTTTGGTTGTTGGAATGTCTCACATTAATTGGGGAGGAGAACAAAGGTTGCCTTATAAGGGACTTGGATACCACCTCTATCAGATGCGTTTTAAAACCGTGAGTCCAGGTGTGCGGACAAACCGGACAATATCTGGTACGGTTGGCCTGTGTGTGTGTGTGTGTGTGAAAGTGTATGTATGTGAGTGTGTGAAAAAGTGTGTGTGTGTGTGTGTGAAAGTGTATGTATGTGAGTGTGTGAAAAAGTGTGTGTGTGTGTGTGTGTGTGTGAAAGTGTATGTTTGTGTGTGTGTGTGTGAAAGTGAAAGTGTATGTGTGTAAGTGTGAAAGTGAAAATGTGTGTGTGTGCACGCTAAAGTGTGTGAAATTGTGTATGAGTGTGAAAGGGAAAGTGTGTGTGTGTGTGTGTGTGTGTGTATGTGAAAGTGAGTGTGTGAAAAAGAGAGAGAGAGAGTGTGTGTGTGTGTGTGTGTGTGTGTGAAAGTGTATATGTGTGAAAGTGTGTGTGTGTGTGTGTGTGTGTGAAAGTGTATGTGTGTGAAAGTGAGTGTGTGTGTGTAAGTGTGTGTGTGTGTGTGTGTGAAAAAGTGTGAAAGTGTGTGTGTGTGTGTGTGTGTGTGTGAAAAAGTGTGTGTGTTGTGTGTGAAAGTGTGTGTGTGTGTGTGTGTGAAAGTGAAAGTGTGAGTGAAAGTGTGTGTATGTGTGTGTATGTGTGTGTGTGTGTGTGTGTGAAAGTGTGTAAAATTGTGTATGAGTGTGAAAGTGAAAATGTGTATGAAAGTATATGTGTGTGTGTGTGAAAGTGAAAGTGTGTGTGTGTGTGTGTGTGTAATTGTGTATGTGTATGTGTATGTATGTGTGTGAAGGTGAAAGTGTGTGTGTGCAAGTGTGAAAGTGAAAATGTGTGTGTATGCGCGCAAAAGTGTGTGAAATTGTGTATGAGTGTGAAAGTGAAAGTGCGTGTGTGTGAAAGTGTATGTATGTGTGTGTGTGTGTGTGAAAGTGTATGCGTGTGAAAGTGTGTGTGTGTGTGTGTGTGTGTGTGTGTGTGCATGTGTGAAAGTGAAAGTGTGTATCTGCGTGTGTGTGAAAGTGTGTGTGTGTGTGTGTGTGTGAAAGTGAGTGTGTGTGAAAAAGTGTGAAAGTGTGTGTGTATGTGTGAAAGTGTGTGTATGTGTGTGTGTGTGTGTGAAAGTGAGTGTGTGTATGTGTGTGTGAAAGTGTGTGAAATTGCGTATGAGTGTGAAAGTGAAAATGTGTCTGAAAGTATATGTGTGTGTGTGAAAGTATATGTCTGTGTGTGAAAGTGAAAGTGTGTGTGTGAAAGTGAAAGTGTGTGTCTGTGTGTGTGTGAAAATGTGTATGTGTATGTATGTGTGTGAAGGTGAAAGTGTGTGTGTGTGTGTGTTTGAAAGTGTATGTGTGTGTGAAACTGTGTGTATGTGTATGTGTGTGTGTGTGAAAGTGAGTGTGTGTGTGTGTGTGTGCGTGAAAGTGTATGTGTGTGTGAAAGTGAAAGTGTGTGTGTGTGCGTGAAATTGTGTATATCTATGTGTGTGAAAGTGAAAGTGTGTGTGTTTGTGTGTGTGAAAGCGCGTATGTGTATGTGTGTGAAAGTGAAAGTGTGTGTATGTGTGTTTGAAAGTGTGTGTGTGTGTGTGTGTGTGTGTGTATGTGTGTGTGAAAGTGCGTATGTGCACGCGTGTAAAACTATAAGTGTGTGGGCATGTAGAAAATTATTTTGAAAATGAAAATTCTGAAAACTCAAAAAAGTTGTTTTCTAAATCTAATATAAATTTAGAAATGAAAATGAAATTTTTTTTGGAATTTTTTTTTGAAAACTAAACGAACTAAACGCGTTTTCCAAATGTTTATTTTCACTGGAAAAAATTTCTAGAAAATAGAAAAATTCTCATCAACTAAACGCAACCTAAGTATTTGATCATATGTTTGATCTTCGGATTTAGATTGTTATCCTCATATCTTAATCATATTAGGTTTAGTTATATTCAATTTCAGTTACCTAAAATTCAACTATGCAAACTAAGGGATTCAATTGTTGTTGGCTGCTAAAAGATAATTATCTTCTAATGAGCAGCAAATTTGATAATATTTTAGATGAAGATATTGAAGAAGATGCTCCTCTAAAGTGCCCATCAAGATCTTTTGGTTCAGTTTTGTCATATGTTGGTGTTGCTAGTCTGGGAGCCATATTGTTTGGATATCATTTAGGGTATATATGTACCTTGAGATATAGATTCTTATGTATCATAAAAATCATCCACTTAAATGATCATTAGTGTGAGAAATGATTTAATATTATGTGGGACTAAATCATATATGGTCCACAAAGTGTTCCTTCATTACTTTAAAAATTGGAGGTTCTCGTATGATCTCTCCCCTATATATATATATATATATATATATATATATAGAGAGAGAGAGAGAGAAAGGAAAGTTCAAATGAAAATTCATTTTTCATTGGTGAAAAACTTCAGTGTATTCTTATACGAGTTCTCGTTTTGGTTAGTGACCAATATCAATAAGCTGTCTAGCTTGACTAGTTCCCAACCCCTTCAAATATATATATATATATATTTTTTTTTTTTTTTGAAACAGCAGAATTTTATTATAACACCAAACTCAATTTACAAAACAAATGTAAACAAACAGCCCCCACCCTGCAGCTATAAAATAAAAAGACAACCAACAACATCCAGCCACCTCCACCCCTAGTGACACCGAACCCAACGATGAAACCAAAAACCCCTATACGAAGCAGCTAAGTAATCCCAGTACCAACAGTTCTGAGCAAGTCAGTAACTTACAAGATGTAAACCACTTTCACTTTCACACAGACATACATACACACTTTCACTTTCACACAGACATACACACACACATTTTCACTTTCACTTTCACATATACATACACACATTCACACACGCACACACATTCATACACACACTTTCGAACACACACATTTTCACACACACACACACATTCACTTTCACACATACACATACAGGCTTTCACTTTCACACAGACATACCACACACACTTTCGAGCGTGCACACACACACACACACTTTTGAGCGCGCACACACACACACACTTTCACTTTCACATAGACACACACACACAATTTCACTTTCAGACAGACATACACACACACACACTTTCACTTTCACACACACACATAATTTCACACGCACACATACTTCACACGCACACATTCACACACACGCATGTTTTCACACACACACATTCACAGACACACACACTTTCATACACACACACATTCTAATTTGAAAAAAAATGGAAAAATGGAAAATGAAAAGTGGTAGAAAATGCACAATCAAACGCGTTTTTTAATTTTTCTAAAAATGAAAACTCCACCGTTTCAGCTAAATGAGTTTTCTAAAATTTTCATAGAAAACTGAGAATAAAAACTCAACTCCATTTTTTAAAAATGTTTTATAGTTAACTAAACGCACCCCGGAGTTTTCATTTTCCATTTTTAGAAAACTAGAAAACGCGTTTGGTTGTTGGAATGTCTCACATTAATTGGGGAGGAGAACAAAGGTTGCCTTATAAGGGACTTGGATACCACCTCTATCAGATGCGTTTTAAAACCGTGAGTCCAGGTGTGCGGACAAACCGGACAATATCTGGTACGGTTGGCCTGTGTGTGTGTGTGTGTGTGTGTGTAAAGTGTATGTATGTATGTGTGTGAAAGTGTATGTATGTGTGTGTCTGAAAGTGTATGTATGTGAGTGTGTGAAAAAGTGTGTTTGTGTGTGTGAAAGTGTATGTTTGTGTGTGTGTGTGTGAAAGTGAAAGTGTATGTGTGTAAGTGTGAACGTGAAAATGTGTGTGTGTGCACGCTAAAGTGTGTGAAATTGTGTATGAGTGTGAAAGGGAAAGTGTGTGTGTGTGTGTGTGTGTGAAAGTGAGTGTGTGAAAAAGAGAGAGAGAGTGTGCGTGTGTGTGTGTGTGTGTGAAAGTGTATATGTGTGAAAGTGTGTGTGTGTGTGTGTGTGTGAAAGTGTATGTGTGTGAAAGTGAGTGTGTGTGTGTGTGTGTGTGAAAAAGTGTGAAAGTGTGTGTGTGTGTGTGTGTGTGAAAAAGTGTGTGTGCTGTGTGTGAAAGTGTGTGTGTGTGTGTGTGAAAGTGAAAGTGTGAGTGAAAGTGTGTGTATGTGTGTGTGTGTGTGTGTGTGTGTGTGTGAAAGTGTGTAAAATTGTGTATGAGTGTGAAAGTGAAAATGTGTATGAAAGTATATGTGTGTGTGTGTGTGAATGTGAAAGTGTGTGTGTGTGTGTGTGTGTGTGTAATTGTGTATGTGTATGTGTATGTATGTGTGTGAAGGTGAAAGTGTGTGTGTGCAAGTGTGAAAGTGAAAATGTGTGTGTATGCGCGCAAAAGTGTGTGAAATTGTGTATGAGTGTGAAAGTGAAAGTGCGTGTGTGTGAAAGTGTATGTATGTGTGTGTGTGTGTGTGAAAGTGTATGCGTGTGAAAGTGTGTGTGTGTGTGTGTGTGTGTGCGTGTGTGAAAGTGAAAGTGTGTGTCTGCGTGTGTGTGAAAGTGTGTGTGTGTGTGTGAAAGTGAGTGTGTGTGAAAAAGTGTGAAAGTGTGTGTGTATGTGTGAAAGTGTGTGTGTGTGTGAAAATGAGTGTGTGTATGTGTGTGTGAAAGTGTGTGAAATTGCGTATGAGTGTGAAAGTGAAAATGTGTTTGAAAGTATATGTGTGTGTGTGAAAGTATATGTCTGTGTGTGAAAGTGAAAGTGTGTGTGTGAAAGTGAAAGTGTGTGTGTGTGTGTGTGTGTGAAAATGTGTATGTGTATGTATGTGTGTGAAGGTGAAAGTGTGTGTGTGTGTGTTTGAAAGTGTATGTGTGTGTGAAACTGTGTGTATGTGTATGGGTGTGTGTGTGTGTGAAAGTGAGTGTGTGTGTGTGTGTGCATGAAAGTGTATGTGTGTGTGAAAGTGAAAGTGTGTGTGTGTGCGTGAAATTGTGTATATGTATGTGTGTGAAAGTGAAAGTGTGTGTGTTTGTGTGTGTGAAAGTGCGTATGTGTATGTGTGTGAAAGTGAAAGTGTGTGTATGTGTGTTTGAAAGTGTGTGTGTGTGTGTGTATATGTGTGTGTGAAAGTGCGTATGTGCACGCGTGTAAAAGTGTAAGTGTGTGGGCATGTAGAAAATTATTTTGAAAATGAAAATTCTGAAAACTCAAAAAAGTTGTTTTCTAAATCTAATATAAATTTAGAAATGAAAATGAAATTTTTTTTGGAATTTTTTTTTGAAAACTAAACGAACTAAACGCGTTTTCCAAATTTTTATTTTCACTGGAAAAAATTTCTAGAAAATAGAAAAATTCTCATCAACTAAGCGCAACCTAAGTATTTGATCATATGTTTGATCTTCGGATTTAGATTGTTATCCTCATATCTTAATCATATTAGGTTTAGTTATATTCAATTTCAGTTACCTAAAATTCAACTATGCAAATTAAGGGATTCAATTGTTGTTGGCTGCTAAAAGATAATTATCTTCTAATGAGCAGCAAATTTGATAATATTTTAGATGAAGATATTGAAGAAGATGCTCCTCTAAAGTGCCCATCAAGATCTTCTGGTTCAGTTTTGCCATATGTTGGTGTTGCTAGTCTGGGAGCCATATTGTTTGGATATCATTTAGGGTATATATGTACCTTGAGATATAGATTCTTATGTATCATAAAAATCATCCACTTAAATGATCATTAGTGTGAGAAATGATTTAATATTATGTGGGACTCACATCATATATGGTCCACAAAGTGTTCCTTCATTACTTTAAAAATTGGTGGTTCTCGTATGATCTCTCCCCTATATATATATATATATATATATATATATATAGAGAGAGAGAGAGAGAGAGAAAGGAAAGTTCAAATGAAAATTCATTTTTCATTGGTGAAAAACTTCAGTGTATTCTTATACGAGTTCTCGTTTTGGTTAGTGACCAATATCAATAAGCTGTCTAGCTTGACTAGTTCCCAACCCCTTCAAATATATATATATATATATATATATTTTTTTTTTTTTGAAACAGCAGAATTTTATTATAACACCAAACTCAATTTACAAAACAAATGTAAACAAACAGCCCCCACCCTGCATCTATAAAATAAAAAGACAACCAACAACATCCAGCCACCCCCAACCCTAGTGGCACCGAACCCAGCGATGAAACCAAAAAACCCCTATACGAAGCAGCTAAGTAATCCCAGTACCAACAGTTCTGAGCAAGTCAGTAACTTACAAGATGTAAACCACTAGACTGCTCCTTGGCGAAGCTATATTTCTGTCACATATTTGTACGAACCAGCTTACCCACGAGGATTCACCAGCCATTGTTGCCACCCGACTTTTATCGCTCCTCCTCTTGCCGAAATCCATTCGTACACCTTGATTTGAATTTCGAACATCAACTCCAATAATTTCCTGCATGATTTATTAAATACAATCTGGTTCCTATTTGCCCAAATGAAATACAAGAAACATCGCACCGTTGCCAACCATCTTCGATGACCGTTTGCACTCCTAATCCCTTGTAACCCAACCGTCTCTAATCCAGAAATCGTACTTACCCCTTCCAAATCTAGGTTCCACCATTTTCCCACTTCTTGCCAAAGTTTCTTCACCATCGAGCATTTCACTAGAGCATGTTGTATAGTTTCCACCTCTTCACCACATCTTGGACATAGGAGTGAATCTAAATCAATTCCCATGTTATCAAGTCTCTTTCTTGATGGCAGTCGTCCTAGTTTTGCCCTCCATATGAAGATGTTTACCTTTTTTGGAATTTCTTTTGTCCATTCCGTTTTCTCATTTGTACTCGCTAATAGAAT
Organism: Silybum marianum; assembly: GCA_036898165.1. Taxonomy (NCBI): domain Eukaryota; kingdom Viridiplantae; phylum Streptophyta; class Magnoliopsida; order Asterales; family Asteraceae; genus Silybum; species Silybum marianum. The sequence goes on from CM072536.1 coordinate 32,542,116, forward strand.
CCGCCTCTCTTCCAATATATCTCTCATTTCTTTAACCGTGAATTGCCCATCTTCATTTAAACTCCATACCACTTTATCTCTCTCACCTTCCTTCGGAATATACTCCCCCACCTCTCTCACTAATTCCTCTAACTCTCCAAGCTCACGCCCCCTTGGCTCTCTTCTCCAACCCCACTTCCACCCCCAAACCCCCCTAAGAAAATCCCCTCTCTCCGCCACCGACACCTCTTTATTTGATTCAAGACAATATAATCTCTTGAATCTCTCCTTTAGCCTCCCCCCTGAAGTCCAACAATCCTCCCAAAACTTAATTTTTGAGCCATCCCCAAGCTCTTTGCCAAAGGAATCGGTAAAAGGAATTCCTTCTTTATCAATTATATTAACAACCTTTATAATATTACCCCACACCGAACTCCCACACCCTCTTCTCCCACCAAACTTCAATGAACCCCCACCCCTACCATATATACTTTCTATCACCCTTTTCCACATACTCTTATCCTCACAATGGAACCTCCACCACCACTTACCAACTAGTCCTAAGTTCAAATCCTTTAAACCCCCAATATTAAGACCTCCCCTCTCGAAGGAACCCAAAACTTTCTCCCATTTTACCCATGCTTTCCCCCGTTTCACAAAATCACCCCCCTCCCCTCCCCCTCCCCCCCAAAAGAAATGGCATCGAATACGCTCTAATTCCGAAATAACGCACTCTGGGGCACGAAACATCGACAAATAAAATAACGAGACACTACCTAAAACCGATCTTACCAAGGTCCAACGCCCTCCAAAGGAAAAAAGATTTGCTTTCCAAGATGACAATTTTTTCTTCATCTTATCGATTACCGGCTTCCATATTTTATTTTTATTTTTTTGTAATCCAACTGGTAATCCGAGATATATAAATGGTAATGTGCCGTTACCGCATCTAAAGTTCGATGCCCATGCTTTAGTCTCCTCTTCCGGGACCCCAATTCCATATATTTTACTCTTTACCAAATTCATCCTCAAACCCGACACCTCATAAAAGCAATGGAGTACTTTTAAAAGGTTTTTAAGGTTCCTAGCATCCCACTCTCCAAAGAATACCACATCATCCGCATATTGAAGGTGAGATACCAAAATACCATCATGTCCTACCTTCACCCCTTTAAACAATCCTTTCTCTTGTGCCTCCTCGATCATAATATGAAGGCACTCCGCCACCACCAAAAAAAGAAATGGTGCTAGAGGGTCACCTTGCCTTAAACCCCTTTGCATTTGAAATTCCATTGTGGGTGATCCATTAACTAATACCGATATCCTTGATGTCTTCAAACACATTTCCACCCATTTCCTTTTTGCCCAAAACCCATATTTTCCAAAGCATCCAATAGCAAAGACCATTCAACCGAATCATAAGCCTTCTCAAAATCTACCTTGAAAATTAAACTCTTCTTTTTTGCTCTTTTTAAAAAGTCCACCGTTTCATTTGCTACTAATATACCATCCAAAATTGATCGACCTCTTATAAAAGCACTTTGTTGGTGTCCAATAATCTTCTCCATAACCATTTTCATCCGCTCCGCCAATATTTTCGATACAACTTTGTAAAAAATCCCAATTAGACTAATAGGCCTAAAATCATTTAAACCCATTGGACTATTATTTTTTGGAATTAACGTTAAAAAATAGGAATTACAACCCCCACTTATCTCCTCTTTCTCCCAAAACCACTCTAGCATTGCCATAAGATCTACCTTCACAACACTCCAAAACTTTGTTAAGAATTCTATGGTAAATCCATCTGGCCCCGGTGACTTATTCCTACCACATTCTTTAATTGCGTCCAAAACTTCTTCTTCCGAAAACCGTCTTTCCAAGATGCATGCGTCTTCACTCGTTATTTTCTTCAACCTTGACAACCGTAACTTTGGTATATGATCTCTTTGTCTTGCGTATTTCTTTTTAAAGAATTCCGTAATGTACCCCTTAATCCTAACCGGATCTTCCGTCCATTCCGAGTTAATTACAAGCCCATTGATTTCATTCCGTCTCACTCGAGCCTTACTAACCGCATGAAAATATTTTGTATTCTCGTCACCTTCTTTATTCCATTTGACTTTTGCCCTTTGTCTTGCCATTTCTTGATTTTTACTTTCCAATTCCAACCATTTTTTCCTCGCTTCTACCCATAAAACTCTCTCGGTATCTTCCATCGGTCTATCTTTCGTCTTCGCCTCCCATTTTTCCGCCTCCCTTCTCCATCTAGCCGCTTCATTCTCCACCTCCCCCCATTTTCTCTTTCGCCATTCTTTCATTTCTTCTTTTACCTTTTTTAGTTTGTCCCTTATTTTACAATCCGGCCTAAAAGATTTTACCTCCGAATTCCAAGCCCTTTGCACTACCTCTTCCAAATCTTTGTCTTCCAACCAAACATTGTACATCTTAAATGGTTTTGGACCAAAGTCGGTCCGTCCGATGTAAAGAGCGATCGGGGCATGATCCGACCATTTTCTTTCCAAAACTTTTGCTTTTAAATTATTCCAATTCTCAAAACAATTACTCGATACCAAAAACCGATCCAACTTACTAAACTTTCTTCCATCGTCACTAATTCTCGTGAATTTATTTCCACCCATTCGAATCTCTTCTAACTTATTCCACCGAATGAAATTATTAAAGTCATCCATCCCTTTAGACCCCGCTTGCGTATTCATCCTCTCTTGCTCACTTCTAACTTCATTAAAGTCTCCAAAGAAAAACCATTTCACTTCATCTTTTTGGCACAAGATTCCCAATTTTTTCCAAACCTCCGCTCTACCTTTTGAATCACATGGACCATACACATTAACACAACCCACCAATTCCTCTACTTTCTCCCATTTTCCGATTACCGCCATAAAATTAAGATCCTTTACTACATATAAACAATGGAATATATTCTTATTCCACATCATAAGAAGTCCTCCCGATCTACCGTCTGCTGGAATAAATTCAAAATCCCCATCATCCATCCCCCACAAATTCATAGCTAGATTCACGGAAATTTCTTTCAATTTTGTTTCCTGAATTCCCACCATACTTGGCTTTTCTAAATTACAAATGTTCTTAATCCAAGACTTTTTATTTTGCGTGCCCAACCCTCTAACGTTCAATGATATAATCTTCATAATAGAAAAAAGAGAATCGAATCATACCTTCTCCGCATCTCACCGTCACATGCCCTTTTTCTCTTCCGCCCCTTCTCGTTTTTCCCAAATCACTCCAATTTGATCTCCAAATTCCTTAAGGCCTGAGGTTGTTTCCGTATCCCGAAGATCACTTGACATTGTCACTTGTAACTTTGATGTTCTTTGTTCATGTTGAGTCGAATTTGATGATGTACGCCTATCAACTTCTTCCGACTGCCTTCGGTGAATATTTCTTGCTTTCTTTTTGAGGTAATGAAAGCTTAATCTTCCACTACCTATACGTCGGCTCTCCATCGCTTTAGACCGCCCACCACCTGTGTATTTATTCTTTCCCATCGCACCTTTCTTTTTTTTCAATCTGACTTTCTCAGAGTTCTCTAACTCCTCTGACTTCGACTTCGATGCCTTCCTCTGATTATTCGACAGGCTACTAGACCTTCCTTCTGTAGGCCGAACATCCTCCTGCTTTTCAAAACTTAGCCTTTCTTTTTCGTGGGTTTTTTCCTGGCCCACTTCAGAATTTTCTATTTGGTCCACCCATTCCATATTAGAACTCATGCCAGGCCCCAGGTCCTCTAGCCCAACAGCCTTCTTTAGCTGATTTACATTTAATTTAACATTTGAATTTAAATTTGAGTTTACCTTTAAATTTGAATTTAAATTTAAAGTAACATCTCTTGATCCTTTCCTTTCCCATAATGCATTTTTTTGGAAAACGTCTCCTATATTTTTGGTAAGATTCAATTCACGATTGACTTGACTTTTCTGGAACTGGTCAACCACCACCACCGGAACTTCCTCCGGTTGATTTTTGTTCCGATCATCCGTCGGAGATGTCTCCGATCGTGCCATACCTGCATCTGTGGAATTTTCCTGTACCCGCTCCATTCCTTCGCCTTTTTCATTATTTTCCGCCATTCCCTCCTTTTCTTCAAACGTACGTTCTTCTACCATCCAGTCCTCTCCGTTGGTACCCGCCTCTGACCATTCGGACGAATTCGATGTTTCATCGTCTTCATCTTCTGATTCTTCCTGCGTTATATTGCGTTCTTCCTCCCGTATTTGATGTTCCAGTAAACATCAATCCTCTTCCTCCACTTTTACCACATATAACAAGTTTCCCACTTTTACGCTTCTGATTTCATGAATTTTATCCAGAACACAGGTACTTATTAGGGTCTTCCCCCACATAGGATTTACCGAATCTTGGAAATTACAATTTCGTGTAATCATGACTTTCCCCCACTTACTGGCAATCTCCTTGAAAACTTCTTCTCTCCATATGTGTAACGGTATCCCTTCGATACGGAGCCAAATCAATCTCTCCGATGATCTAAATCCCGTAGACCACCTCCTCAGATTCTTAACCCATAGATGTAAACCATGCGCCTTATTGGATATCACTTTCTCCATCTCCTTTATTGAGCCAAATTTTATTAAAACATTATGACCTCCAAGCAATTTTACTTCACAACCTTCCTCCATTGTTTTTGCAATTAACAATTGAGCCGTTTCCACATTCTCCATAGCTGTGACGTTTCCAACTGCACAATTGTTCAGAAAACCCAAATCACTTTTGTTGGCTTCCCATTGTCCGATTAACGGCTCCTGATTATCAACCTGTCTATCTATGTCTACGGACTTTCTTACAACTTCAGCGTAAGTAGCCCTGCCACCAGTCACCTTTTGATTTCCTCGTTGTAGATGCCCATCTTGGTTCCGGTTTGCTTATTGATAACTTTCTCGAGTCACCCTTCCACCCTGTTTTCCAGCCACGAAAACACGGAGTTTGAATGAGCCGATCCAAATACTTCTTAACTTTTCCTCCATCTCCATTGCATTTTTTACAAGCATGAATCTCACGAAACCAAAGTTGTGACCATTCCGTAAGGTTTTCCTTGCCATGTAGATGTCTGACACTGTTCCATACCTTTTGAAAGTTCTCCACATGTTTGCCACGTCCCAGTTCTTCGGGAAATTGTAAAACATGAATGACGTTTCCTTTGAAATCCATCTCCCATGATACGATTGATTCAGCAATGTCTCACTATTCCAATTGCTAGATCGATACCCCGGTCTCACACTCTCCGTCACTCCCTCACACCCTCCCGCCCAACCCCTCCTAATCGTCGACGATGTCGCCGGCAAAGTTTCTCTCTCTAGCACTCTCTCTCTCCTCACCATTTCTCTCTAAATATTTCTCTCACATAACACAAGAATTATATCCCTTCAAAAATATATTAGGGGGCATTTTTTTTGTCTTTCTCTCATGGGCATCTGAAATCTCCGAATCGGCCCTGCTTTGACTATAGATTTATATAGATAAAAAAGGACATTTTTTACTTGCATTTATTCTATGTTTTATTTTTGATATTATGGATTAATTAAATCTATAAATTTAATAGCATAATCTTGAATTATATTGGTTTAGGCAGCCATAATATTTTAATTAGATAAGCATTTGAGTTAAAGGGAATAATTTCTGGTACATATTCCATTCCCTTTCTATTTATTATTATTAAGACGGACGGGTCAATATTGGATTCATTCATATACGTTATCTAACAACTCTAATATTTCAAATAAATTCAAATTGATTTAAGTGACTAGTTCTTACTATTGAGCTCTTAATCATTTTTCATTCAAATATATTTTAAATGTCACTATTTTCGTAATATTCAGATCTGAGATATTATTTTAAGCATATGATTCGTGACCTTTTTACCTCCCTTAAGAGTACTAATTGTGGTTGTTACTAATAATATTATTACACATGTAACATATTTGATGATTACATTAATTAAATAGGTTTGAAACCAATCTTTATAATTTAAATTTGTAATATTAGTTTTTGTATGCATCAGATTTCATTATTGTAAATATTGTATATGGAATTGCAACATAGACTATTTCTACCAAAAGAAAAACTATATTTATGATAATAATCGACGAATATAAATGTTACATTTTTTAACAAGAAGTGTCATTATCGTACAACATACGGTACAAAACAATAGTTCAACTAAAAACAAATACTTTATAATAAATAAACGAATAAGTCATTAAACTCATTAAGTTGACTAAGTAAAAATAAACAAAGCATTAATGTTTAAAAAAAAACTTATCGCTCTTTAAAACAGAAGAAATAATTATTTCATGAAGAATAGAAAGTTTACACAAATCATGTGGAATAAGGGACTAGAAATGTTAATACCACTGTATTCGAAAGATAATAATGTATCTGATACTTGTCGATACCATACTTTTATTTAAAAATCATGGATCTCGAGTCCCACTTTTATATATCCAAACATATATGTTTTTACTTTTGGTTATACCTTAACAAGTTGTAAATTTGAATTTAATAAAATAAAAATAGCTCATGTATATAAATTAAATTCTATATTTTTATATGTATAATACTTGTAGTTGTTTTATTTGTTATTAATTGACTTCTAATATAAATATGAACATACAGTGTCTAAAATAATATAAATTTTTTTAAGAATATAAATTTTTTTAAGAGTTTACGGTTTAAAAAAGGGAAAAATGTAAAAAATAGCAATTTATTTTTATAAATTTCTCTATTATAGCATTGTAATTATAGTTTTTCTTATTACAGCAATGTACTTTCAATTTATTTTTATTAGAGCATTGTACTTTGAAAAATCTACCCATTATAGCATTAGGTAACATTTTCTTTTAAATGTACCCACTATACTAGGTTTCCATGCCACCTCATTGTCCATGTAGGTTGTCCACATGTAATATATTGCTAATGTGACATTTCTTATTATAACATTGTACTTTAAATACATTAACTTTTCATATTATTTAATAAATATATTAGACTAATTAAAAAACTAAATTATTCATAAATGTAAGAATATTAAGAAAATTTGTAGATCACAATTTATTTCCCAAATATTAAAAAAATGTTTAAAAATATATTTTCGTAACTAAGAAAATAAGAATTGTTAGTTTTTGTTTTACAAATAAAATATTTATATGGAAAAGAATATATCTATTTGTCTTAAAAAATTGAATTCACTAAATGTATTAAATTAATTAGATTATTTTTAAAATATTCATTAAAATGTAACAATATTAAGAGATTTTTAAAAGACAATTTATGTCGTTAAATTTTAAAAAAAAAGTACAAAATAAGAAATTTTTGAATTAGAAAAATTAAATCACAAGTGTTACGTTTTTTATAAATAAAATATTTATCTTCAAGAAAAATATTATATTTGTTAAAAAAAATGTCACTCTAGAATATTTAATTTGCATACAATTTAGTAAGAGTGATTTTTCTTTAAATGACGACATGAGGAAATTACTAAAAAATTAAGATAATTAAGAATGATATAAACTGGGAGAGATATGAATAATCAGTAGAGAAAGTGGAAATTTAAAAAAAATTTGCAAGATATTTTTTTATTAATGCCATGTAATCATAATGACATGTCATCCATGTCATCTCATTTAAGCCATGTAAGGAAAAAAAAAATGGGGGTTAACTTGTTTAAAAGGTAACAAGTTACCCATTGCTATAATGGGTAAATTTTTCAAAGTACAATGTCTTAATAAAAAATAATTTGAAAGTACATTATTGTAATAGGTAAACTGAAAATACAATGATATAATAAAGAAATTTATGAAAGTAAGTTGTTATTTCATGCATTTAACCCTTTAAAAAATATATTTATTACATCAATCTTTATCCCAGTCCTCTTAGAGCATCTCCAATAGCTTTCCCAAAATGGGGAAAATAATGAAAATGGGGATATTGAACCAAAATTTTGCTCCAATAGATTCCCTAAAACTATCTTCAAAATGAAGAAAATAGGAGCAGGGCCATTCTTGGGGGAGGGCCGGCCGGGCGTACGCCCAGGGCCCGCGGGAAGTAGGGGCCCAATTTTTTTCCCGTACATACAATATAATAGTAGTTTAGAAAAGTTAGTAAATAAAATATACACAAATTTATTTGATATCTAATATGATTCAACAAGGATTTAGTTTATACTAAAGACCCAAACACGTATTAATTAATTATATTTACAAGAAAATATGTAAAAAGTTAACCGGTTGTTCATTTTATAGTATTGCTTATTGTTTTTCTAAGTTTTTTCTCTACTACTAAAATCTAAAATTGTTTTGTCTAGAAAACATTGATATATTCTTCATCATTCATCTATCACCTACTTTTTTTTTCTTTTCCATCCACATAAATTCTATTTTTGCATTAGAATATATATTTTTCTTGTTATTAACTAAAAAAACTCATACCTTTTTAAAAAAATTTAAAACAATACGAGACGATCCAACTTATATCTATATTTTGGATTTCAAAGCTACTTTTGTTTATTCATATATTATTGATTTTTATTACCTTATATTTAGTAAATGAATTTTAAATACACTTCCAATCTTCTAAAACATGAATAAGATTTAAAGTTATAACCACGACGTGCTTTTGATTCTAAGATTGATGGTTTCTAAAAAGTTTGTTTTAAGCCTAAAAGTTAAAAACTGTGATGAAAACATTAACGTGAGGTGCACATAGAAACCCAACTGATTTACATTGATTTCCATAGAGTGTTATTCTGAATAGTCAACATTAATTTATATATTAAAAGGTATATCATAGAATGTGTTTGACGGTGGAACGGATTTACGATGATATGTAAAATGATATGGTACTTCATATTAATTTAGAAATAATTATTGACTAATTTTGCATATAGGAATACTCAAAAAAATGGTTTGTATGAATTATTAGTATTTCATGAATTCAATTGTGGCCATTGAGTTTATCAGGGTCGATTTCTTATGGTCAAAAATTTTCGGGATTAGTTCAAGCATAGTCTGAGACATCCTTCTAAAAAACAATATATTGAATGTTTTATAATTATCGAGGGCCCATTTTTACATCTCACTCAGGACCCATAAAATATCAGGAACGAGCGTCCAGATGCCGTCTCCTAATGAAACAATTAAGAGGTAAACAAACAACTCCTTAGTTAGATTTTAAGACCAATTTAAAAAAAAAACTTACTGTTACAAAATTGAGATGTGAAATTAATTTTTTTTGTACAAAATATGTATTCTTTGTATATGATTTTTGTTTGGAGTACTCAAAATAAGCAAACAATATGAAGGTAAATGAAATGAAGTCTTCAACCTTTCGTTTTGTTTGATACTATATTTTTCAATTATTTAAATAGTTTCACCATGATTTCTTGTTGTGTTTGTCTTCAAGGTTTCATTGACTAGAAAACCATAGTACAAATGAAAAGTTGGTTTCAGGTTCACATTATAACTTGCATATATATGGTTGGCTCACAATAAAGTCATTTTAATAACGAAATTTTTTCTCCCGCTCAATACTACTTGAAAAACAAATAGTAATAGCATTTTGTATTATTGTGTATGAAAGTCATTTGAGAAGGTTTTCGTAACATGTGAAGTTAAACATATATATAAAAGAAGTGACAGTGATAAGTATTCTTACTTTGCAGCTTCTTGATTGGAAAAACATTTTTTTTATAACTAACAGTGTACCTTTGGAACAACTATTTAATGGCCACGTTAATGAATTGTAGATAACTTTATTTTCAAGAAATAAAATAAAATGATCTTAATTAACGAGATTTAGCTTTAGGGTTAGACATAATTAATTCTAATTTTGTTGAGATTCATAATAAAAAAGGGACATACAATAATAAATATCAAATAGTTTTATTATAAAGAGAAAATAGCAAACAAAGTTTAAGAGATTTATTACTACTTGTAATAACAAAAACATTTATTAGTAAATTCAACATCACACACTCCATATATCATATTTCTTCCCTCACAACTTACGGTACAATCAGCAATATCTTTACATGGTCCAACGTACACCAACTTTGGTTGTGCTGTAGAATAGCAAATTCAGTATGCATAGTAAAATATAAATATATCGTTATAATGTAGAGACATTAAGAATAAACCAATCATATAAATAATCGAGAGGCAAGAGATCACCATCACAAATGATACAACTATTGCAACATTTTTCCGTTCTAAAGGTATATTAATACATTTTTCATTCCCCAAAGTAAATGCTTATAATGAAATATGCTTAACGTTTTAAAAATATGTAACTATTACTATTTTTTATCAACCATTAGTCAAATTTATCTTTAATAATTGAAAAAATATATTTTCTCCATCTCATAATTAGGAGAAGAATAAGAAAATTAGACACATTTATTTTGACACAAACTAAAAAAAATATAGACATTATTTTACGTCAAAGAAAGTAACGTTAGTCCTGTCAGTTTTGAGAATGTGTTCTAATTCATTAAAATGATCATATTAGTTTTAGAAAAATAACACACTTGCAATCAATATTATATGGTTTTCATGTTACATCGAAATTGGACTTATATTATACACCAATTGTAAATATAAAAATAATTATTTATTGAACAAAAACTTGGGAAGATTTATTTCATTTAATAAAAATATAAGTTTTTCCTCATTCTTTCAGGTTTTTTCTAAATGTAACTATGATTTTATAAATAAAAAGAAAATTAATAATATTGGTACCAAAGAAACATTAGCATACAATTTGGAAAGCAAAAGATGTTTTAATTTGCCAAAAACTTTACTCAAGCGCCATAAATATTAATCAATATACGATATTTAACGATTTAAATCATTAGATTTTCAATAAGATGATATTATTAAGAGAATAAAATGATGGTTAAATTTTGGATTAAAAAAAACAATTACAAATTCGAAATTTATGTTTGTTTCGTAGAATTCCAACAAAAACACCATCAATTTTATATTTTTACTAGTACATATGGCTAAACACCAAAAACTCTTGTTTACAAAAACAAGTTGAAATAAAATGTTTGAATTAATGTCAATAATATTCATTGCAAGAAAGTATTCTAATAACACTTTTAATAACAAGGAGCACACATATTTGTTAGAGTATGTATAAGTATTTAGTTTGTTAGATAATTTTACTAAGAAAATTGATTAAGTTTGAATTTGTATGTAACTGAAAAGAAAGTTTATATAAATATATATAACACATTCAAATGCATGTAGTTTGGTAAAGACATAGAAATCAAACCTGCATTAGGAATAAACGTCAGGGAAAGAATAAACATTACAACTAACACAACTGTTGTTATATTCTTGATTGTTAAACCCATATTAGATGATGTTTCTAATACCAAGAAATTTTTGTAGGAAACAAGTTTTCGAATATTGAGGCTATAATATGAGTCACAAAACACCCTTTAAATAGTATTTTAAAATCGCAAATATATTAAAATGTCATAAATACTATATATATGTTTTAGGGTAAATTACCCTTTTGGTCCCTGTGGTTGTATGCAAACCGCAACTCTCGTCCCTCTTTTGAAATAATTATAGTTTTGGTCACTGTGGTTCCCATTTTGTTTCACTTTTGGTCCCTCAGACTAACTTCTATTAAAAAAGTCCGTTAACTTAGGGGTAAAGATGTCTTTTTACTTTTTATTTCATTTTCCTTCAAAAATTAAAAATTAAATATATTTTTATTTTATTTTTATTACTATTATTATTATCATTATCATTATCATTATCATTATTTATTATATATAAATATATCAACACAAAAGGAAGCAATCCTCCTTTCTCATGCGCCATCGATCTATAATCCAACCTCATCCCCAAAGAAGAGGTTCTTGCCTCCATCTTCGTCTGTCGTTGGTCATCGGTCACTGACCATCGATCTCTCTCTCACCTCGTCTACTCCTCTCTTCTCTCTTGTATTTCTTCACACTCGAGCCCCACCCTTCTCCCAAGATTGCAGCAGCAACCCTAACCCTATATATATATATATATATATATATATATGTATGTATGTATAGCGACTTTACAATCAAACGAGAGGAGTCGGTAGTTAGGCACTGGATCCCTTCGGACCTAGAGAATGTGTGACGTTGAGTCGGGGTAAAGGACAAAATGACAAGATGAGGTGCCCTGGGCACCCCATTTAGAAGAAAAAAAAAGAATCGATACCGATGAAGAAAATGGTTCACACAACTGTCATTAGCTGCATCAACGTCGACGTCGTTCTCATTCCCCCTCCCCCAACCACCATCGTCACGGTAAATCTGGAATCATCCTGCTTTCTTAGATCCACGTCGAGCAACCATAAATCCATCGAACCAAGTCTCATTTGATTTGGTTGTTAAATGGAAAAGGAACAAATAAAACTTTGACAAAAGAAAAGTATAAAAAATAAAAAAGTGTAAAAACACCAAAATACCTTTTAACTTAACTGGGATTTTTAACAGAGTTAACGAGATTGGTCAAATCTGAAACAAAATGGCAACCAAAGGGACCAAAAGTAAAGCAATATAGCAACCACAGTGACCAAAACTGTAATTGGTTCAAAAGAGGGATGAGAGTTGCGGTTTGTACACACCCACAGGGACCAAAAGTGTATTTTACTCTAAATTTTATATATTATAGAGTGAATTACATACTTCGTCCCTAGGGTTTATTGAAAATAACACTCTGGGTCCCTAAAATGAAATATCTATGGCTTGCATCCTTGTAGTTTCAATTTCATAACGTGTTGGGTCCCTATTTTTAACTCCGTCCAGAAATGCCGTTAACTTAAATAAATCAGAGGGGTACTTTAGTCCTTTTATAGTTACTTTTAATTTTCTATTAAAAAATACACATTTTATATATTATATAATATATATACACACATATATGAAATGTACTAAAGTAAAACCCACAGAGCCCAACCCTTCATCATCCTGAACCACCTTCATCTTCATCCTCCTGAACCACGTGAACACAAACGTTTCTTCTCCGGCGAACGCATCGAGCCTCTTTTGTTTCTTCTCCGACGAACACATTGAGGCCACCTCTGTTTCTTCTTCGGCGAAAACAACGAGCCCTCCCCGTTTCTTCTCCGACGAACACAGCGTGTCTTCCCCCATTTCTTCTCCAGCGAACATAGTGAGCCTTCCCCGGTCGTCTTCTTCTTCTTCTTCTTCCCCCACTTCTTCGTCTCGCTCCTTTCAGTGAACCTTCTTCCCCTTCTCATCTTCACCGTTGGAATTAGGGATCCTTCTTTTAGACGAAAGGTTTCCAAGTAAATTAGGGAAAATCAAGAGTTTGGATGGGGAAAATCAAGGTTTCACCTCCCCCCGATGTTTCCTTTGTCTTCTCCGGCGAAACAACCGATGACCACCCTTTATAGGGATGTGGAAACAGGGAAGGGGAATGAAAAGGTTAAGGGGTATCTTACCATTTCTTTGTGTAAATTTCATCTTCTACAAAAATCAAAACCCATTTAGAAAAATTTGTGAAAATTGCAACTGTAAACTTGAGTTTTGAGTTAGATTTTGATTTTATTTTTGAGTTTGAGTTAGATTTTGATTTTGTTGGGTTTATGATTTAATTTTTGATGGGTTTGGGTTGATCGGAGAAGATGACCGGAATGACTGGAGAAGATGATCAGAGAACTTATTAGGTCCTTGTTGTTTTAAAAAGAGTAAATTACATGTTCTTGAAGAAAGAGTAAATTATTGTTTCGCCGGAGAAGAAACGGAGCAGGCCTCAGTTCGCCGGAGAAGGGTTGAGGAGCGACGATTGTGTTCTGGGAAGATGTAGGGGGTGGGCCATGGGTTTTACTTTATTTCATATATATAAATATATATATATATATATATATAATACATAAAAAGTGTATTTCCGGCGGTGATAGGAAGAAGAATGTTGCAGGTGGTAGGAAGAAGAAGAAGAAGGTTGCAGGTGGTAGGAAGAAGAAGAAAAAGGTAGGTGGGTGTGGGGGTGGGTGGGTGAGGTGGGTCCTTATATATGTATTAACTAGCGTTCGGTACCGCGCGTTGCGCGGTAGCGATAATTTTTTTAAAATATTCAAATTAAAAGAGTTGATGATCACGTATTAGATTTTAAATTTATATAAAAATCGATATTACACTGATATGAAATTGCTTCATCATATCATCATCAGTTGTTTCTTTTGATATATCTATAATTAATTCAGTTTTACATTATCAAACTTTTTAATTGGCTTAAAATAATAAAATATTTAGATTCACTATGCAAATGCGATGGTGTTACCTAGTTTTGTATAATTGCGAGAAATTTTAATAATTCGCTTTGCCTTGTTCAAATACAGTGTTCGACCACAAAAATGTGCTACTCATTGTTTCTTTGAAGCTATTTGATTCATTTTACTCTTCTAAAAAAGTGTTACTAATGGCTCCTTCTTATTTTCATACTTACTCACATGTGTTGTATGCATTGGACAAAAAGTATTAGTTTATATATTGATTTTAATAATATTTTAAATGATACTTCTTTTAAACTTTATACATTGATTCAAATTTTATATATTTAATTTTACTTGAAAATCACAAACCAATATATATGTTGTACGAAGAAAAATCGTTGAAACTCATGTATTGTCATTTTTTAAATATATTATTTTTTAAATTGTATATATATATGTATATACATACACATATATAAAGAGTGTTGTGTAAATAATATAAATGACAATGACCATAAGCTATTATATAATCATTATCTTTGTTGTATATAATTATATTTTATAATCAATTTATTATTATGTAGATACATATATAAATATACATATTATTATATTCAAGTGTGTTGTAATTATTATTATACATATAAATCGTAATTTCAGTTATATAAATGAGTTTTTATATATCTTCATTAATTGTTATGTAAATAAATAAAAGTTGAGTTATGTGAAATAAAATAAAAGTAATTCTTTTTGTGTAACTAACGAAGACGGATAGCCTAATTAATTTAATGTTTGTGTGTGTATATTATATATATATATATACATTCAATAATTGTTATGTAAATAAATAATAGAATCATGTGAAATAAAATAATCAAAAAACGTTGGGAGTAATCAAAGAAGATGGATAATCTAATTAATTTAATGGTTTTGATGGTAATTACATCAAATAAAAAGACGAAGTTTGAGATTTTTTTGGGATGATAATTACGTTTTTTTCACCTTTCTTGTGTAAAGATGATTCACCGGATTAATTTTCTAAATCAATTATCTCCGATATACATTGTTAGATTGTACCAAATTTTGAATCTTAAAATCGTTAAGTTATATGAAACAATAACGTAAACTCACAAAATGAAATCAATATATTTTTAAATATGATTTAAAATAATTGAAGGTCAAGAAAACAAACTTCAAAGAATATTAGCTATTTACATTCTCGTAAAATTTCGATTTTTCAAATAAAACACTAAAATCATATATTAGTATATACCAAATAAAGAACGGATATATAAAATGAAGATTTATTGTCCCTTTGCGAGTAACAATGTAATATCAAAATAAACAATACTTAAATGTTCTTTTAGCATTGTGGCTTATGTTCTGAAAAAGAAAAGTTGAAATGAGAATTAATGTCATGAAATTAAAATAAATAGACAAAATCAAGAATAATAGAAATTGAAGGAGTGTTGGAATGAAAGAATTGCATGTAATAATAATATATGTGTTTTGATGATAACTCTTTGACGTTCTTTGACATATTTAACAATCTTTAGATAACTTGTTTTTGTTTGTGCCGCCTACTACAAAAAAAAATCAACATAAAAACACATAAGATCAACACCATAACAAATAACTTAACAATAAGCAAAAATCCTAACAAAGATGGATCTTTTAGCAAGACAAATCTAGTGAAAGAAAATGTATTACAATTTATGAAAGACTTACATGTAATAATAATATATGTGTTTTGATGATAAATCTTTGACGTTCTTTGACATATTTAGCAATCTTTAGATAACTTGTTTTTGTTTGTGCCACCTACTACAAAACAATCAACATAAAAACATATAAGGTCAACATAATAACAAATAGGTTAACAATAAACAAAAATTCATAACAAAGATGGATCTTTTAGCCAGACAAATGTAGTGAAAGAAAATGTATTACAATTTAGACAGAAAGATTGAGAGGTAGGTGATTGTATCACAAAAATGTTGAAAACCAATAACATAGTCAACCAAAAAAAATCACTTCTACTTAAATAAGGGGAAACAATAACTTAATTTAATAAAGAAAAAAAAATGAATGGTTAGTAACATAAAGAAAGAAAAATAAAAAGTTAATTTACATAAATTGCAATAAAATAATCCATTAATTAAAATAAATAATGGAAGACGAAAAGTTAATAACATAAGAATATTAATTGAAGAGTAAAGAAATGAGTTTTAATAGAGAAAACAAAAGAGAGATAAGAAAAACGAATTTGAAGATGCCAAAAGTAGGACTCTTGTGGGAGTGCCATGTGGACTCCCAATGTTTCTCCTTTATATATATATATAGATATATATTTAATAAAATATAATTATGTAAATTACAGATTTGGTCCATGTGGTTTTAAAATAATATAAAAAATTAAAATGACCAAAATGCCCATCATGTGCCTTGCACATGTGGGTTTTAACGGCCAAAAACTCACGGAGTCACTTTTAGGGACCCAACACATTATAAAATTGAAACCATGAGGATGCAAGCCATAGATATTTCACTTTAGGGACCCAAAATGTTATAACCAATTAACCCTAAGGACCAAGTATGTAGTTTACTCTATATTATATTATATTATATTATATTATATTATATTGTATCGTTCGTATCGTATCGTATCGTATCGTATCATATCGTATTGTATCATCTCGAATATATTAAATTTTCATAAGTATTTATATACATATTTAAATATTATGTATAATTTATATATATATATATATATATATATATATATACTATGGGCTAGGTTCACGTGAGAGTAGTATGTTTTCGTGGGACTCGTGAGACCACATCTTACACTTGAAATTTCACACCAAACATTGTGAAGGTAAAAAAAATCGAACATTCACAACAAAACATTGTAAATAATTTCTTAGCAGTATTTTTCTGTGAAGTTTCAAATGTAAAAAAGTGGTCTCACGAAAACAAATCTGGTCTCACGGGATCCCAAATGCGAACTCAAATTTGGTTGTTAACATGAGGACAAATGAGAACGCGACACGTGTCATATTCAAACTGTATAATAAAGTGAAATATTCAGACTGAATGTAGTGTTATTCAGTCCGAATAATGTATGAACTTCACCTTAATTATTCACTCTGAATGCCTTGCGTTGTCATTTATTCTCATGTTCATAACCAAATTTGTGTTTTCATTTGAACTCGTCCTATATATATATATATATATATAGAGAGAGAGAGAGAGGGGGGCATTCTTTTGAGAACCCTATATATTGCGATAACCGTGAGGTCCATTCTTAGCCAGTCATTCTAATTTAATTAGGAAGTTATTAAATTTAGCAATTTTAAATTACAAAAATAAATAAAGCGCATTTTTTGGTATTTGAAAATTTAATCTCTCCTCTCTCCTCCCCCTCTTTCTCGGCCCCCTCTCTATTCTCTCTCATCTCCTCTTCTTCGTCTGCAAACTCTATCCCCAGTTTTTTATGCACGGTGTGCACAAAACAGCCATCCTCAATTTTTGTGAACACAGTTGTACAAAACCTTCATCCTTAATATTTGTGAACAGAGTGTGCACATTGTGCATTTTGCTTGTGAACATGCAGATGAGAGAGACCACCGTGACCACTACAATCTATAATGAATAATGGGTAGTGTGCATATTGTGAACACCCTTGAACACATTGTGAACACCCATAAAAATTGGAATGTGAGGCTCAGGTCTGTAATGAATCGAACAAAGAGGATGAATCTGCCATGGCTGCAAGCTTTCTCCAGCCCTTTCATTCCACCGGCCAAAACCTCCATCCCCTTCCGTCTCCTCCAGCCCCTTTCTTCTCCATACTGAATAGAGGATGTGTAGTCGTGGTCGGAATAAATCGTCGTCGGTGGTTGTTTTTTCGATGGAGAGGTCTCGGTTGTTGCCGTAATTAGAGACATCTACAAAGAGAGCATCTTGTAGTGGTGTTCCGACGAAGTCGTAACCTGTGGTGGTGGTGGTGGTGGTTTCGAAGAGGATAACTCGATTGTTAGGGTGGTGTATTGGTGGTCGTCGGCGGTTACGTGAAGAAGAAAAGAATGGCATAATTTAAAATACCTAATTAACTTAATTGGCTCCTACAATTAAGGGTGAGGCTAACTAAAAGCATTATCTATTTAGATTTTATATTTATTATTATGAGTTGTCAAATAATATAAATGTCTAATTTACCCTTTCATATTTATTTAACAAAATAGATAATTATCTAAAATGAGTGGTTTAGAAGGGTTCTCAAGTCCTTACAAAATATGAGGTTCTCAAAAGATTATACCGATATATATATATATATATATATATATATGTATATATACTAGTTGTGTACCCGCACAATGCGACGGGATGCTAAATTCGAATAAGTGGAAGTAAAATTGCCATCTTTTGGCCTAAAATCAGGTAAGTGAATGATAGTGTTAAATTTTACTGGTTACCGGGTAAGTGTTTGGTAAACGGCCCATAACTTAACTTATCGAGTAAAATTTTAGTCCACTAAAACCACATCATATGGAACATTTTTATCCGGTAAGCACTTACCGAGTAAGGGATGACACTCTCATTTGTTAGGTAAAACACTTGGTTTATCAATATTTATCATGTTTATTTGATAAGGTAATATGATTTGATAACTAGATAAGCATTTAATAAATGGTTCTATGGTAAATTCTCACGTTTATTGATTTATCCTGCGGATCACAAAAGGACAAGACCCGTAGAATGAAAATAGGGGAGAACCTCCATAACGTCCTAGCTAAGATGAAAATGGAACAAAAGTAAGGCATTCATGTGTCTCGATCAAAAATAAATGCATTAGTGATAACTCTATATTTTAGAGTTATTACATGCCTTTTATTCTTATTCTATTTTGTCGATTTCGGCCATTTTGACTTCTAAACCTTTCTTTTTGGTCTAAAATAATTGTTTGAGCTATTTGTGAGTACTTCCATGTCTTGGACCCATTTATGGTGATTTTACATCGAAAATCGTATTTTCATCGAAACTGGTACCCGGAGTGACCACTCCGCCATTCAGATTCAACTATTTTGATTAAGCCAACTACTGGAGGCCAACTAGGCGTTGTTTGGGAGACATAAAAGCTGATAAGGTGGCTCACAAGTCCTACTTTCTGCTGAGAGTTGAAGAGGAGACAAGAAAGCATGCCAAAAATGATATTTTAATCAAAAGCCACATTTTAGGGAAAATGTGTTTTATCCCATGGTTTTTTGTGCTTCCTCTTTGTGCAATGACTTTTATGCAATTCCTTGTACTTGCTCTTGGTCTACTATATAAAGGCCTGAAGCATTTACTCCAAAGCATTCAATATAATTCATTCAATGCAATTCTTAGAAAGCATTCAATGGTTAGAGAGAGAAAGTAGTTTAGTATTTATTTTCAAGTAAGCTTTTAATTTTCTATCTTTAATTTCCAGCAACTATTTACCTTCAGTAATTAATATTATTAACTGCAGCAATTTAGTTTATAGCTTTGAATAGCAGTATCAACGAAAGTGGGCACTGCGACCTTCCAGCTTAATTTTAAATTTTATTAGTATGGAATCTTGCAGTATTTTATCTTTCATTTTCTACTCCTTTCTAGTCATGAACTAAACTCTTTTTGAGATGTAGAAAATGAGAAGTACCTGGACTTTATGTAAAATTCTTGAGTAGTTTTTATATAAATTTTTACCCCTTTTTGATTTGGTCATTCATTGTTCGATAATGTCAATGATGCGGACAAGCTAACAACTTGAAAGTGTTTACTGTCTAGTTCGAGACCCAAGCCTGGGCGGAACGTAGTGACACGAGCTTGGATGATGCTAGGGAATTTGAAAGAATTCTTTACATAGTAAGTTTTCACCATATGGAGTAGGAGCAACCATTTTGGGATTAAAAATACTTATGGCTTTTTGCTTACTGCGTATACCATCGAAACTCGAAAGGGTTCAGGAAACTTACTAACAAATCAAAGAAGGTTAATTATATATATATATATATATATATATATAAAGCTTTAGTTAGAAAAAATGCGAGTATTAGTTGAGTTGGCATTCTGGACAGAGAGTGACCACTACTCCAGTGCGATGGCCATTTTACTAAATCAAGTATTTAATATAAAATCCAGGAAAATCACAACTACATCTCTTCCTTTAATTATAAGAACTTTGTTAAGTTGTTTCACCAAAACCAACTCAAAATATTGCTTCCTCTCTAATCGAAACTTGTAAAAGGAAGTTCATGAAAACAATAGTGTCTTGATTAAGTTCCAGTCCTTGAGGATACGATATTTGGTTCTTACCACTTTATTACTTGGTAAACGATCATAGTGACCAGTGTATACTTGCGCTGTCCACTATGGACTGAGTTGCTAACCTCACTGCGATTACACATTTCACAATCCATACCAATTAGCAATATCGAACAAGTACTTGAAAACCTAACCCACCATCCATGTGTCTTGATCAACAAATACATAAAATATAGAAAGAACCTTGCATCCACCACTAAAATCTACTTTGTGAGCAACTTTAGAAACTTCATCCATTAGGTTGTACATATAGATATTGTGCAAAATGGGTTTGTCATGAATATTAGCTACAATTTGTGTTTCAACTCTCGATATTTTTTTATTCTACATTTCTATTATTGCATCTTTCCTCAAATACTAACAACGATACAAGGAGCAAATGTATGTGGATGCGTCTAACTTCAGCAACAGCAGTAGCAACATCAGTTATCTTCACAAGACCAATGTCCAAGCTCACTCAATCATTAGATGTAGAAGTACAAAGGTTAATCGTCAAACTGCAAAATTATCGAGAGTTGAAACACATTTAGAATAAAAAAAAATTCAATTTTAATTAGAAACGTAGAAATGTATCAAATCACAAGACCCAAATACAATAGAAGAATATAATATTCTACAATGTGGAAAATGACATTGGTTTCAAGAGCAAATGAAATATTATGACCAAATAAAGCCATACCATGTTAGTAAAACATCTTTAACTCAAAGTGACTTAATATCAAGCAAAACAAACTTAAATTACCATAAAATTGAGCAAGTGAACATATAGAACAACAACAAAAATTTAAACTATCAAAAATCAAGTAAAAAACAACAAAAAACAGTCAAAACTCAAAACCAACAGTAGATATCAGGAAAACATACCTCCAAACAATTTGTTGCTATCAATTTCACATTGGATAGAAGTATGAAAAACCAAATATCTATTCAAACAACAGAAATGACACCAAACTAAAAGACATGATGATCATTTCGTGGCAACTTTTTATAACAACCACGATTCTAAAATAAAAGTAAAAGATGCCATTGCTCTAAAAATAGCAATTAGATAACCAAATGGTCCCAAAGTATAAACTTAACCTTATAGTTTGCAACAGAATAAAACTAGCTACTGAAATTTATTACAAACTATCTTTAAAACTAGACAACTAACTATACAAGAAGCGTCTCACAAGTATCCTCCCAAGCTCACAGCTTTCCCTTGCCCTTACTAGAGCTCTCTTAATAGGATAGAGAAGATGTTTTTCTTCAAATACGGAGATCACTCGAAAAATGATTACAACATGAAACCACCAATGAAAATCTTTGAAAATAAATATAAAGAGAAAGAAATAATATTTTAATAGATAATTGTAATATTTTAATATTATTATCAATGTTTGGTTCTACAAAATGAGGAATTTGTTGGAGATGAGTTTAATTCTTTTTTGAGATTTTGGTTTTTGCTTCTCCATTTTGGAGAAATTTAGGGAATCTCTTGAAGATGCTCTTACCAACCCAATATTAGGAACGTGCAGGTATTCAAGTACCAATAAATTGAATTTCTATCTTCCACCACAGTCTATAAAAGCCAGGACATGACTAATATTTTTTGGAACCCTGGTATATATATATATATATATAGAGAGAGAGAGAGAGAGAGGGGGGAAAGTTCAAATGCAAACTCAAATTTGGTTGTGAACATGAGGACAAAAAAAAACGCTACACGTGTCTGAATTTAAATTATTCAGACTGAATATACAAAGAAATATTTAGACTGAATAAACATTATTTAGACTGAATAAATACTATATTCAGTCTGTATATTTCTTTGAATGTGACACGTGTCACACTCTCATTTGTTCTCACGTTCACAACCAAATTTGAGTTCTCATTTGAACCCGCCCTATATATATATATATATATAGAGAGAGAGAGAGAGAGAGGTTCAAATGATAACTTTGTAAATTTAAATGAACAAAGAGACACCTTGTGGACCACATATGATGTGAGTCTCATATATTAGAAAATCATATATGATTCAATGGTGGGCCCCACTGAATCAGATATGATTTTTTTAATGTGTTGGACCCATATCATATGTGGTCCACAAAGTGTTCATTTGTTTCTTTAAATAGGGGGTGTCCTCGTATGATCCCTCTTCTATATATATATATATATATAGGGAGAGGTTCAAATGAGAACTTTGTAAATTTAAAGGAACACCTTGTGAACCGCATATGATGTGGGTCCCATATAATATTAAATCATATTTGATTCAATGGTGGGGCCCATTGAATGATTTGAATCAAATATGATTTAATATTATGTGGGACCCACATCATATGTGGTTCACAAAATGTTCTTTTGTTCCTTTAGATCATGGGTGTTCTTGTATAATCCCTCCCCTATATATATATATATATATATATATATATAGAGAGAGAGAGAGAGGGGGGAGTTCAAATACGAACTCAAATTTGGTTGTGAATGTGAGAACAAATAAAAGCGTGACACGTGTCAAAATATGCAATATTCAGACTGCATATACAAAGGAATATTCATAATGAATATATACAAAGGAATATTCAGTCTAGTATATATTCAGTCTGAATATACAAAGAAATATTCAGACTGAATATATACTATAATATTTATTTGAATAGAATACGTATCACACTGTCATTTGTTCTCACGTTCACAACCAAATTTGAGTTCTCATTTGAACCCGTCCCTATATAAAAGAATAAAGGAACACTTTGTGGACCACATATGATGTGGGTCCCACATAATATTAAATCATTTCTGATTTAATATTATGTAGGACCCACAAAATATTAATATCAGAAATGATTTAATATTATGTGGGACCCACATCATATGTGGTCCACAAAGTGTTTCTTTATTTTTTTTTTAAATGGGTGGTTCTCGTATGATACCTCCCCTATATATATATATATAGAGGAAAGTTCAAATGTGAATCTATCTTTGATTGTGAACATGAGGATGAATCTAAGCCCTTCATCTAAGTCATATTCAAGCTAATCTTTAAACATGGTTTGAGGGGTAATTTTGGAAGTTTTTTATCTGAATTAAATTTTTGAGTAAAAATCTCCAGTTCTCAATCGAATCTGGAAATCAAAATCCAAAATCGTAAGACAAAGACAAAATCGAAATCCAAAATCGTGTTCATCAATCGAAGTTCATGGTCAAAGAAATTGAAATCCAGGCATGATGGAGGCACAAAGAAAAAAATAAGCAGAAAAGAAAAAAGTTGCAGGTGTGGGGGTTCTCCTTCTTACCTTTCTTCTTTGTCTGAGTTGACGAAATCTGAGGTTCGAAGGAGATGGTGTGAAGAAATTTGGGGAAGATGATGATGTCTGGTTCTGATTTGAACAAATATGGGGAAGATGATGATGTCTGGTTCTGATTTGAATCGTCAAGTTGTATTTAGGTGTTTGAATAATTGTAGCTTATATTCAAAACGAATATAAGCTACAATTTGGGGTTTGTATACCTGTAGCTTATATTCAGACTGAATATAAGCTAAAATTTGGGGTTTGAATAATTGTAGCTTATATTCAGTCTAAATATAAGCTACAATTTGGGGTTTGTATACTTGTAGCTTGTATTCAGACTGAATATAAGCTACAATTTGGGATTTGAATAATTGTAGCTTATATTCAGTCTGAATATAAACTACAAGTATACAAACCACAAAATGTAGCTTATATTCAGACTGAATATAAGCTACAAGTATACAAACCCAAATTGTAGTTTATATTCAGTCTGAATATAAGCTACAATTATTCAAACCCCAAATTGTAGCTTATATTCAGTCGGAATATAAGCTACAGGTATACAAACCCCAAATTGTAGCTTATATTCAATC
Organism: Silybum marianum; assembly: GCA_036898165.1. Taxonomy (NCBI): domain Eukaryota; kingdom Viridiplantae; phylum Streptophyta; class Magnoliopsida; order Asterales; family Asteraceae; genus Silybum; species Silybum marianum. Next base: position 32,566,597 of record CM072536.1, read on the forward strand.
TGAATATAAGCTACAATTATTCAAACCCCAAATTGTAGCTTATATTCAGTTTGAATATAAACTACAATGATTCAAACCCCAAATTGTAGCTTATATTCAGTCTGAATATAAACTACAAGTATACAAACCTCAAATTGTAGCTTATATTCTGTCTGAATATAAGCTATAAGTATACAAACCCCAAATTGTAGCTTATATTCAGTCTAAATATAAGCTACAAGTATACAAACCCCAAATTGTAGCTTATATTCAGTCTGAATATAAGCTACAATTATTCAAACCCCAAATTGTAGCTTATATTCAGTACAATTATTCAAACCCCAAATTGTAGCTTATATTCAGTCTGAATATAAGCTACAATTATTCAAACCCCAAATTGTAGCTTATATTCAGTCTGAATATAAGCTACAAGTATACAAACCCCAAATTGTAGCTTATATTCAGTCTGAATATAAGCTACACTTATTCAAACCCCAAATTGTAGCTTATATTCAGTCTGAATATATACTACAAGTATACAAACCCCAAATTGTAGCTTATATTTAGTCTGAATATAAGCTACAGGTATACAAACCCCAAATTGTAGCTTATATTCAGATTGAATATAAGCTGCAATTATTCAAACCCCAAATTGTAGCTTATATTCAGTCTGAATATAAGATACAATTATTCAAACACCTATTTATAGAATATATTCAGTCTGAATATAATCTACAAGTATACAAACCCAAAATTGTAGGTTATATTCAGGCATAGTTTCTCCTCCAAAAATGACTTCTCCGGTCGGGGAACGCATTAAATATTTACCTAAACCGGTAGGCCCTTGAGCGGATCCCACGTTAGCTGAGACCGCGATCCACAAACTGACGCATGGGACTCACCCTTTACTTGGGAATAGAGAGGGGAAACATAGCATGTCACAAGAGCGAGGCGAGGTTTGGAGTGAAGGTATGGGGGGAAAAGGAGTACGTTAGTCAAATAGAGGGCTCTCACGGGGGCGTAGTCCACGGCTTACGGACCGATGCCTGCTGCTTCATCTGGGAGAAAATAATCATAGATATGCCGGTCATTAGAAGGAAGAACCACCATAAAAAGATTCCTCGTGTATCATCTATAGCAAAATTACGAACGGGAGCTAGCAATCCGGACCGTATTGAAGGTTTTGAAAAACAAGAATTCAAGCAAATGTTTGTCAAAGAAGCTTCCTCTGATAAAAGGACGAACGATCATATTAAAGGGAAAAAACATTTGAATAATCTTCTTATACTTCATCAAGAAAAAGAATGTGGATCTGAAAAGACTTGTGATTTTAAGGAGGAACACAAAACAAAAACAAATTTGTGCGAAAATTTATTTTGGGAAAGATAATGAAGAAATTTGGAGGCGGAAGTGAAATTTCTTTTGGGGAAGATGATGAAGAAATATGGGAAAGATGATGAAGAAATTTGGGGAAGATGATGATGCATGGTTCTGATTTGAACAAATATGGGGAAGATGATGATGTCTGGTTCTGATTTGAATCGTCAGGTTGTATTTATGATTTAAGTCATGACCTAAGTTTTCCACTTATTTACAAAAATGCCACCGTGAATTTTATCCCTCATCTTTTGATATGATCTAAAATCGATGGTTGTGATTCATCCTCATGTTCACAATCAAAGATAGGTTCACATTTGAACCCACCCCTATATATATATAGAGGAAGGTTCAAATGATTTAATATGAGTTAATATTAAATCGGAAATGATTTTGATATTATGTGGGACCCACATCATATGTGGTTCAAAAGTTGTTCCTTTATTCCTTTAAATTTACAAAGTTCTCATTTGAACCTTCTTCTATATATATATATATATAAATCAAGCTCATAATCTTCACAAACTACATCATCAATAACGAAGTGGTTCTCTTTGATGTCGGCCGACATGGTGTTTTTCTTGAACTTTGTTATTGCCTTTTCTTTCGTTAACAGTTTGAAGCACGACACCGATCATTTTGGTTAAACTAGACAACATGTATCAATCAGATATTGAAGTTACTACTTAGGGGGTGTTTGTTTGAGCTTATCAAAACAACTTATTGACTTATTCCAGTGCACCGGTAATAAGTCATTTTGAGTGTTTGGGTAAAACAACTTATCCGGTGTCAAACCGGAAATAAGTTGTTTTCTAAGAAGTAAATTTTTTTAACTTATCAGATTTTCATAAGCACTTTTCCACACCGGTAACAAGTTATAAGTCAATAAACTCATCCAAACACCCCCTTAGCTTCTTATTTCCTATGCGACATCTTTGCTCTCTATTAGAAACGTCTATTTATGCGAAAACGACCATTTGACACAAATTATTAAATCAACTAAATCAAACTTTTTATGGTTGGTTTGGCTTGTCTAGCCGAGCCTAGTAATATAATATGTTTGCTCTGTAAAATTATTAACATTAAACTTACCAGTTTAACCGATATTTAGTGATCTAAACATCCAAACAAATCGTACAGATTATATGTCTATATATTTTCTACATAAATCAAACACCTCCTGTGATGAAATGATTTCCATCCCAACTGACCAAAAAACATCTTTTTATTCTCTATTGTAATGACTCATTTTCATCTTTTTATTCTCTATTGTAATGACTCATTTTATCATATCCTTATTTTCAGTATTATATCAACAAATTATACATAATTAATACACGTACATAGGGCCAACATGGAAACGAACGTATACATGCATATGCATATATATCTTGAAGGGAAAATTGTAGAGTGAAAAAAAGATAAACTATTTGTTGTCAATCATATCCTATTTTTATTTTTATAATAATACATAATATTAAATCCGTCACTAAACATATATCATGTTTTCCACGTCCGTTCATGTAAAAACATTGTACACTTAAAATGTATTTTAAAAATAAAATAAAATTAAACTACAAAAATTTCAAAATTGATATTTAAAAATAATGAGTATCATTTGACATATTTTTGGTATACTTTAAATTATTTTAATTTAGTATCTTAACTAAGATCATAATCTTTCATGGTAGTTGCAATGTTCTCTCTTATCTACCAACACCATTTGACATTCATCTTGCAACTATACATCTTATCCACCATCCATCCATATAGACACACATAAACTTGGGATCATATAAGACCAGACTGTTTTGTGCGACTCGTTAGACTATCTTTCTACACTTGAAACTTCACATAAAACAGTGTGAAAGTAACCTTCATAGTGTTTTTGTTGTAAATGTTCGGATTATTTTTACTCTCACAATATTTTGCTGTGAAGTTTCAAGTGTAAAAATATGGTCTCACAAAAACAGGTTGACCTCATGTGAGCCTAACCCCATACACACACACACATATATATCTATACTATATTATAAAGCATTTGGCCAAAAATTCTTAAAAACAATCTTTTAAGCTTTAGTTACTGCTATTTAATGTTAATTACTTAATTTTTAAGATTACAAGTAACTGTGCGTAAGTACAACCCACTAAAGCTTCATCTCTAAATTCGTGTAATTAATTACAGATAACTATGACCAACTACAGGATAAACATCTAATTATTTTAAATATCAAAAATCTAAAATACGATTAAGATAATCATTGACTTCTAATAAATAAAATAATTATATTATTAAACCAAAAATAAATTATTTTGTTGTTAAACCTAAATTAAATTATGATAAAAAATTGAATTAAATAAATTAAATAAAAAAAGAGAACTTTTAATTGAAATACTAAATTTTTTTTCTCAAAACCACATAAAACCATTAGAACATCGATAGAAACAAAAATTAAAATGAAACTTAAAATCGAGATATATTTCGATGCATTGCGCGAGTACCCTTCTAGTATATATATATATACACGTATTTCTAATCATTTACAAACCTATTATTTCACACAAATCAATCAATTGAGATATTTATGAAAATGATAGGTGTTTTTATTTGGATATTTATGAAAGATGATCTTAGTCCATTCATTATAATCAACGTATTAGATTAGAAAGCAATCGAAATATTTACGGAACCGGATATTCATTCGACTAGATGTACGCGTGGGTATACAAAACTCGAATGGTCTGAAACTCGAATCGAAAATAAGGTGTTTGTAAAAAACCCGAAAGCCCTGAAATCTGAAACCCAACTTTGGTGGGGGGGGGGGGTATTTGGGTTCGAGTTAAATTTGATTTCTAGCCACTCAACCTCTCCGAAAACCCATATATTTATATAGATATGTTTATTTGTTGTCAAACCACGAGTAACACTACTGTTAAAAAAATTGAGCAACACTATCAACCATCGTCGAAAACCGACTACTCCCAATCAGCTCCCTCAACGAACACTTTAGGGATGAGATCGGTACCAATACCGTACCGAACCGGCCAGTACCGATTTTTTCAGTATAATCCCGGTACCGAATACCGATTCGGAGAATTTTTGGGACCGGATACTGAACCGAATATGAGAATTCGATATCGGATTCGAGAAAATGGTATGGAAAGCTCATCCCTAGAACACCTGAAGCAATTGGATCCCAACACCCCTCAACATCTCGTCTCTGTTAGTGAAATATAGTAAGTATATTGTTTGTATTTATCCCTGATATCGTTTCCATAATTATTGGGATTTCCTTTTGTATTTCTAGTTATACATAGGGTTGTAAATTTGACTTCCGATCCTCCGGGCCCGGCGGCCATTGCGGGCGTGGTAACTATCGTGGTCGAGGACGGGGTCACAATCGTTCAAACTTCCAACCATATTATCAGTATCCACCTACCGACTACTATCCGCCAAACCAGTGGACCGCACCACCGCCTTGTCCGTATCCTACGATTCCATAAAACTCTCATTCGGGCTTACTCGGTCCACGACCCACTTAACGACCCTCACAATAGCCTCATCAAGCCCATCTCACGACCGCTCCAGGCTCCATTCATGGATCTTCGATGACTCCAATCGAATTGGAAGGTGCATTCCATACAATGCAGATTTAGCCACCAGACAATACATGGTACATGGATACGGGTTCCACTTCGCATCTCACCAATGATTCAGGTAAAGTTTCCAATCTAGTTTATTTAAGCAAGCCTTCTTCACTTTTAGTTGGAAACGACACTAGTATTCCTATTTCTGGTCACGGATCCATCACCATCTCTCACCTAAATCGACCCTACACACTAAAACAAGTTCACCACATCCCCAACATAATAAAAAACCTAATATTTGTCCGTAAATTCACCTGTGATAATAATGTCTCAATCGAGTATGACCTTTTGGTTTTTCTGTGAAGGATCTTAGAACGAGGAAAATATTCACGAGATGCAACAATTCCGACGAACTCTACCTCTCCCTCCGGCCCACCACGATCACCCTTCTCCTATCGCTCTCTACACCATTTCTCCAAGCACTTGGCACAATCGTCTTGGGAATCCGGGAATTTCTGTTTTCAATTTTCTTCAAAATAGTAATTTTGTTTTCGATAATAAATTGAAAAACAAATGCATCTTGTAATGCATGTTCATTAGGAAAACACTGTCGTTTGAGTTTTTCGTCATCTCAGTCTATTACTTATTTATCATTTGATATAATTCATGTTGATTTATGGACATCTCCTATTGCCTCAAAAGTGGGCCACAAAATACTACCTTGTGTTGCTTGATGACTTTTTCTCATTTCCTTTGGACCTTTCCTTTCAAAACAAAGTCTCAAGTCTTCCCTATGTTCTTGCAATTTCATACATATATACAAACACAATTTGGCAAGAAGATTAAGACTTTCCAATGTGATAATGGTCATCAATAACACACTTTTTCATAATCTTTGTACCAAACACGGAATGCAATTTCGTTTCTCATGTCCATACACTTCTCCTCAAAACGGTTAACCAAACAGATCAGCCGAACTATAAACAACACGCTTTGCACTTCTTTCATTCAAGCAGCCCTTCCACCATCTTTCTGCTACTATGCTCTTGCCCTCACCACCTACCTACTCAACATTTTTCCTTCAACCACCATAAACAACAAGACCCCCACCGAACTCCTCTACCATGGCAAACCCACATATTCTCACCTTCATACATTTGGTTGTTTTTGCTACCCAAATCTTTCCTCCACTACTCCACACAAACTTGCTCCTAGATCGATGCCTTGTGTTTTCTTAGGTTACCCAGATAATCACCAGGGCTACCTATGACACACCCTTTCTACCAATCAACCAATAATCTCTCGTCATGTCACTTTTGATGAACACACTTTTCCGTATAACAACATTTCTACCTTCCACAAACAAGCTTATGACTTTCATATCGACATTGAACCGTCCCCCTATCTTGTTTATCAATCCCATAAACATAATCTCACACCACCAATGCTAACTTCTACGGCCCAAACCCCTTCGGCCTATCCTCTCAACCATACACAATCTAAATCCCATCCTTCATCTCCCAATCAATCACCTAACCCCCCCCCCATACACCTTCTTCCACGCCTACGTCACCCTCCACCACAGCTCCTCCTACCCCTCTTCATCCTATGCAAACGCGTTCCAAAAGTGGAATATTCAAACCCAACCCCCTCTTTTCTCTTCATACACATACTATCTCTCCGATTTCCCCAATCCTAAAGCCACTCTTCTTGACCAAAATTGGAATCTTGCCATGACCACTAAATATAATGCTTTGCTTAAACAAAAATACTTGGAAACCGGTTCCCTGTCCACAGGACTCTAATATCATACATTGTCATTGGATATTTCGTCACAAGTTTCATGCAGATGATTCACTTGAACGATATAAAGCTCGTCTCGTGGTCAACGGTAACTCTCAACAAATAGGGGTTGACTGTGATGAAACGTTTAATTATGATTTGTTAAAAATGAAAAAAAATATTGCATCTTAATTAAAAATTTTAAATTCATTTATATTTTAGTAAGTTTTTGTTATATAAAATACTATTAAAAAGTTCATAATTTTTATTACAGTAACTAATTAAATATCATAATATGTTATATTTTAAACACAATAATAATAATTTCTATTATTATGGAAGGAGTTTTAAGAATAATAGAATTTTAGTTGTTTAAGTAAGTATATAATTGGAATAAAATGGAAAATAGTTTCTGAAGTTTATTAAAACATTATTTTAAGGTGTATCAATAAATTAGTTTATTAGGTAGTTTATAACAAACTTAACATCTTTTTTCAATAAGTCAAAAAAATAAGCTAGCATGAGGTCCCCAAACTGGTAATGACTTAATTTGTGATTAGTTTGTTAGAGGGACCAATTCAAAATTCTAATATAACGACATAAACCAAATATGTAATTTACTCTAATAATAAAGTTTATTATTATGGACATTTATGGCAATAAATCTAATAAATAATAATATAAAATCAAGAAAAATCAAAATCAAAATCAAAATGTTTCATGTTTTTTTGGAAGGGTGTCCCAGGCTATACCTGGACTAATCCCGTCAAATTATGACTGTAATACATCAATCCTAATAAAGTCAATGGCAACAATTGTTGTAAACGTTTTGGATTCGAACCCTGGCAGATGGGATATTCCACCACATCCCCCAGGGCCTCAACCAGTACGCCACAACCATTGTGGTTAAAAAAATGCTTCATGAATAACAATGGTAATGGTAATGTTGGAGACGACAATGACAGCAGTACTGGTGGTGGTGGTTGTGGCAGGGGTGGTGATGACAGTGGTGGGGGTGAAGGAGATAGTGGTAACAACAGTGATTGTGGTGTTAGAGGTAGTGGTGATGGCGATAGTGGTGGTGTTGGCGGCGACAGTAGTTGTGGTGGATGGAATGGTGACGATTTGTGGTTGTGTTGGTGAAGGAGACAGTGGTAAGGATGGTAATGGCAGTGTTGGAGGCGACGATGACAATAGTAGTGATGGCCACATGACGTCGATGGTGGTGACGGCGGTGCGGTGATGGCGACGACGACGATGGTGGTGACATCCATCATCATGGTGAGATAGAATGAAATTGAGTAAATATAAGCGTATAATGGTTTTTTATTTATTGAAAGATGGTACAAAGAAATTGAATTTCGTTGCTAAAACTCAAGGATTTTACATTCCACCGTATGTGGAATTCAAATTCCTTATCAAAACTCAAAAAATGAACCAAACTCAAGAATGAAATTTGGTCAATGGAATTGACCATTCCAATTCCATCAGATTTTGCCGACTTCCAGCGATCCAAACACCACCTTTATTGTTTAGTTAGGAATATAATGGGAATAAAGAGGAAACAATTTATCTGAGTTTATTGAAACATTTCTTAAATAGTGCTTTAATAAACTAACTTATTAGATAGGTTATAACTTTATAACAAATGAAACAAATACTTTAAATAAATCAAAAAATAAATTTTGTTTTGAAAGATAAATTAATTTCTTTCAAAAAATAAAGTAATTTACGGTAGTGAATATGACATAACTTTACCTTAGTTTATTTGAATAAAAACATTTCATCTGTGGTAGAAATTAAAAATTGAAATACAATAGGGACTGTTACAGTAACTTCTGGAAATACAAACAACCAAAGTGGATGGATTTTGCATAATTACAAAAAACACCCTAGAGAAAATATAATAGTCAACAATAGCCCCTCAGCCGTATTACATCAGGCCGCCGCTAGTATATCACCAGCTCTCGACTTTTTCCCCTCAAAACCCTAGTCTCGGTCTTCTAAATTATCATTCAAATTCGCTTCAAAGGCAAGTTTAAATTTCGATTTCATTATTAGTTCGTTGCGTAATTATCGTGATTATCGTTACTTTCACTGAAATTAATTCAAATTTTGAAGATCAGTTGATATTAATGGCCGGTGGAACAGATGTTACGGAGAGTGGTTTATCATGTGCTAAATGCGGGAAGCCTGCTCATCTTCAGTACGTGTTTATGTATTTTCGTACGATATTGAAATTTTACTTCCATTAAGTTACTTGAATTCGTTCAATATATGTTCATAGTTCTCACCTTTTTCAGAAAAAAAGATGCAATTTGATTTTGGGTGTTAATCAGATCAATTCTCAATATTAAAGTTTATATAGGTAAAAAGCATTGTGAGAAGGATTTGGTAACTGTATTACAAATTGCTATAATGATAGTAAATCGAAATGAGTAGATTTGACATAGAAAGATGAAAAGGTATACTTCTTTTCTTGTTAAAAGAGGACCATTTTTATGTTACTGGTGGTTATAGTTGTCAGTTATGTACTACTATACAATATACATTAAAAAAAGCCATTGAGTTGGTAGCTGGTGTCTATAAGCTTCTAGGCAATTAGGTGATTGATTTTGGTAAAGGATGAAGTTGAAGCCTTTTTAGGGTTGCTGATTAAATGTTATTTACACTGCCCACATGGGGGTAAAAGTATTGAGATGCATTATGAAATATGGGTATGCCCATGTCAATCAGATTTCCATAATTCCATTAGTGAGACATCATATGATCCATTAGCTTGGTTGTGTGAATTATGTGCATTTGCAAGAATCAAGTGAAGGAATTTAATGTGACAGGATACCTTAAAGAGGAGTGTTATGTTTGGTGATATAAAATGGATATTGCTTTAGCACATATAAGGCAAAAATTGAAACTTTTGCACTTATGAAACATATAAGTGCCATTCTTTGGTAACTTATAACCAGCCTTTCACATTATGCAATTGTCAACAGAATTTAACTGCCGTGGCTTGGTTAGCACAGCCTATTGTAATAAAGATTGATAAAATTGTTCTCCATCATGTTATTCTAATAACATTGTGGGAAAAAAATTCATGTATAAATCAAGTATTTATTAGCTTTGGATTCAAATAATCATGAAGTGATTGTTCCAATTGCTTTTGTTTTCAATACTTGTATGGTAACCTTTTATCCCTTTTAACTTATTTCCAGGTGTCCCAAGTGTGTTGAGTTGAAACTTCCCCGTGAAGGTGCTGCTTTCTGGTTTGTTACTGTTCTGCCTTATTTTTATCATTAACACTGGTGGTTTAACTAAAGTTTGAGGACCTCAGTTCACTTTTAGTCGTCATCAAACTTTATTGTAACTGCTAGTCTATTTAGAATTCAGTTGATATATATATATATATATATACATAGAGGAAACTTCAAATGAGAACTCAAATTTGGTTGTGAACGTGAGAACAAATGAGAGCGCGACATGTGTCTGAATGTAGCTCTCATTTGTCCTCACGTTCACAACCAAATTTGAGTTCTCATTTGAACCCTCCCCTATATATATCTATATATCTATATATAGAGGGAGGTTAAGGGGGAAACCTCAAAAAAGAAAGACAACTGAAGAACACCTTGGGACCCGTCCATCTGGACAGTTGCATTTGTGCATAGAAGCGTTTTTTTTCTATGCACGAATGCATGTTACAAATTACAGGTATGCATTTGTGCATACCGTCCAGATGGAGGGGTCCCATCTTCAGGGGTCCCATCTTCAAGTTTCTCTTTTTTTGAGGTGTTCCCTTGAACCTGACCCTATATATATATTTTGTGTTATGCTGCTGAAGATATGTTTGAGTTAACAAATAAAGTACACTCTTAATAGTACCCAGGAATGTTTCAAGGCATCATGGGGCTCTCATAAATCAGTTCATTTGAAAGCAAAGTTATCATCAGTTGGATCAAGTGCTCCATGGGAGCAGAATATAGCCTCACCAAGTGATGGGTGGCTTTATTGTTTGAGGAAAGGACAGTCTCGAACAGCACAAATTCCTCATTTTGACTGGACAGGGTATTGTGTCAGATAAACCTTCTTTCTTTCTTTAATATCGCAATTTTAGGTTATATTGCTTCTTGAGTCATGCTCGTTTTTCTGATTTTATCTGAATGGGTCTATTTTTTAACCTTTTTTTAAATATTTTAATTTTTTTTGCAGACCGTTAAGGCCATACCCCATATCAAAAAAGCGTGTAGTACCTGCAGGCATTGAGCTACCTGACTGGGCAGTTGATGTGAGTTGTTGAGATCATGAGTCCATTTTTTCTTTCTTTGTCCTTAATAGGCATTTTGTGAATATTGATGCATCCTTAGAATATTTACATATATTTCATTGAATTTGTTTGCAGATGGCTTAATTAATTTAAATATTTTATAGTTTTCTGATGATATTAACCATGTAACTTTTGCAGGGAACTCCAAAAGTCGAACCCAATAGCGATTTGCAACATGTTGTTGAGGTACCCTTTTATTTTTTATATTCATTTTGGAGAGCTTTTCTCTTTATTCGTAGTTGTGATCTAATGCTATTTTTTTGTTTTTGAAGATAAAAACTCCAGAGCAAATTGAGAGAATGAGAGAAACTAGTCGAGTAAGTTCCTTTGCAGTTATATTTATTTCTTTTGCCAATTTAATTTACTCTTTGTTGAATGACTCCCAACTTTAATATATCAAAACTAGTTTGAGTGCCAAGCACTTAATTGGTTATTGGCGATTAAGTGAGCACATTAAGAGGTCTGAGTTGATTATAGAAAATAGATCTATAATTTTGTCACTGTAAATACTGATTAATGGTTCAACCATTAATTTTAATTAATTTCTTTAGATAGTTAAATTAGTTATTCACAAATATTAAGTAAATAATAAATTACAAGTAAATCAAGAACCCACTTGAGATTTGAGGCAAAATTAACTACTGAAAGAATGACTCTTAACTGGATGGAAGATCCCTAAATCAACAAATTGTTGCATTTAGAGCCCGTTTGTTAGCAGCTTAATGAGCTTAATGGGACTCACAGCTTATTCAATCAGCTATACATGACTGTTTTGTCAGTGGCTTAATGATATGGAAAGTGGCTTATTCAGTAAACTTCTAGAGGGAAGCTTTATGCAGAAAGCCAGGTTTTTCCAAACGGACCAAACCTGCCCCTCCCAATTAAAAAACGCAATCCTTTCATCTATGAAAAAACCATCTGAAACAAAAACCTTCATGATCTATATGACTATACAGACCTTAATTCACACAGACATATTTATCCATACAGAACTTGGTTAACGAAAAACCAACCAAACAGGCCCTTAGGGCCTGTTTGTTAGCAGCTTAATGAGCTTAATGGGACTCACAGCTTATTCAATCAGCTATACATGACTGTTTTTTCAGTGGCTTAATGATATGGAAAGTGATTTATTCAGTAACTTTTAGAGGGAAGCTTTATGCAGAAAGCCAGATTTCTTCCAAACCTGCCCCTCCCAATTAAAAAACGCAATCTTTCCATCTATGAAAAAACCATCCCAAACAAAAACCTTCATGATCTATACAGACATTGATCCACACAGACATATTTATCTATACATTACTTAATGAAAAACCAACCAAACAGGCCCTTAGACTGAAGATTGAAGAATCATCATTCAGCTGTTTTTTAGATTTGTTTCCTGCTGCTTATTAATCACATTTATACAGATAGCAAGGGAAGTTTTGGATGCAGCTGCTCGTGCTGTGCGCCCTGGTGTGACTACTGATGAAATTGATGCTGTGGTCCATGAAGCAACCATTGCTGCTGGTATGTGGACTTTTCCTATCCTTCTTTGACTTTTAACAAAAGTATGATTATTATTTTTTTTCTTCTTATTTAATACCTTCTTTTTATATTTACTAGAAGCGTACTCGCTCAATGCTGCGATACATCTCAATTTTAATTAGTTTTTATTCTTTATCTATGTCTATTCGATTTTATAATACAATTTTGTAAATTTGAAACAAATATATCAATATTTAGAAGTACCATATTAACAATTTAAAAGTTCCTGTTTTTTCAATAATTCTTTTAGTTCATTTTTTTTAGTAAAACTTAATTAAAGTTTAATAACTAAATTAATTTTTGCTTTAATAATATAATGTTTTTATAAAGATAATAATTAAGTATTCTGTTAGAACTCAATTATTATCCTAATTATATTTTTGATTTTTTTATATTTAAAATGAGATGTTTATTCTGTATTTGATTATGTTTATCTGCAGTTAGTTACACAAATTCAAACATGAAGCTTTAATAAGTTGTATACATAATTACATACACATAATTTACTTGTAATCTTGAATTTTAGTAATATCCATCAATAAATGGTACTTCTACTTCATGCATAATTATAAAAAATGGTGTTCAAGAGTTTCTGTCAAATGCTTTATAATATAGTATAGATAATACTTCTTGTACATGATACAAATATTCATTTGAAAAAAGAAACCATATTCGTATTAAGGGGTTGTTTGTTTACCTCTGAACAGTTCCATTAAGAGGCAGCCTCTGAATTGTTAAGAGGTGAATCCTGTTTGGCAAAAAATAAGTCTGCCTCTTAATGGTTCCAAGACCCTCTGAATCATTTTGTATCCTGGACCTCCCTTAACCATTAAGAGGCCTAATTACATGATGAACAATTACCAAAGAATTATATTTAATTTTGCACTATATCATAAGAGCCTCTTAATCATTCTGACCACTTAATCATTCTGCACCAAACCATTCAGCAACTGTCAAACAGCCTCTAACTTTAAGATTGAAAGTAGTTTGCTTGACATTCAAAGTCAAAAGTAGGACAATTAATAGTTAACAAATAGCAGTCGTACTGATTACATTACTAACTGCAGGAGCATATCCCTCTCCATTGAATTATCATTTCTTCCCAAAATCATGCTGCACGTAGGTACTTCTGTATACTTGCATTTTTTATATCTTTTGTTGCCTATTTTTTTTTTAACATAAGTGCTCGTGTCCCTAGGTCCGTTAATGAAGTAATCTGCCATGGGATTCCAGATGGAAGGTAAGTACCAATTGCATCTTAGAAGTGCTGCAATTTGATATCTTGATATTAGTTCTTATAACCATATTGTAAATATAAGATTATTTTCTTTCTTCTTGTTTTCTTGATTTTTATCTGATCTCACTCCGATATATATATATATATATAGGGGCGGGTTCAAATGACAACTCAAATTTGGTTGTGAACGTGAGGACAAATCAGAGCGTGACACGAGTCATATTCAGACTGAATAATCAAAGAAATATTCAGACTGAATATAGTACTTATTCAGTCTGAATAATTCACACTGAATAAGTACTATATTCAGTCTATTCAGACTGAATAAGTACTATATTCAGTCTGAATATTTCTTTGATTATTCAGTCTGAATAATCTACATTCAGACACGTGTCGTGGTATCATTTGTTCTCACGTTCACAACCAAATTTGAGTTCGCATTTGAACTTTCCTCTCTCTATATATAGATAGGAAAGTTCAAATGCGAACTCAAATTTGGTTGCGAACATGAGGACAAAGGAGAGCGCGACACGTGTCCCATTCAGTTTGAATAATGAAGGGCAATCAGAGTGAATAATGAAGGTGAAGTTCATACATTATTCAGACTGAATAATAACATTACGTTCAGTCTGAATATTTCCCTTCATTATTTAGTCTGAATATGACATATCTCGCGCTCTCATTTGTTCTCATGTTCACAACCAAATTTGAGCTCTCATTTGAACCCGCTCCTATATATATATAATGGAATATATCAAGATTCAAGAAATTGTGATATGTGGTACTTGGTATTTATTTTATTTCCACCGACTTTGTTAAGTCTACTTAGTTTTTCTTCTCTGTGGATGTGTAATTATTTCTTGCAGGAAATTAGAAGATGGAGATATCGTGAATGTTGATGTAACTGTTTATTATAAAGGGGTTCATGGTGAGGAGCTTTATCTGCTTCCATTTTTTTTAATATCTTTGCATGTCGGTTTTCAAACAGACAACCCAACAAACTATACTTGTTGACTTTGCAGGTGATCTTAATGAAACGTTTTTCGTTGGTAATGTTGATGAGGCATCTCTACAACTGGTCAAATGTACTTATGAGTGCTTAGAAAAAGCAATAGCTATTGGTACATATTTCTACCCTTGTGTGTAATTCATAATGTAAAAGTCCTAAAATAGTTCATACTGGAGTATAATTTGGATAATTGTTGATCACTGTTTCTCTACTAAGGGGCTGTTTGGTTGGTTTTCCATTAAGTCCTGTCTGGATAAAGTTGTCTGTATTTTCTACATAAAGCTTACTAAATAAGTCACTTTCTATATCATTAAGTCACTACCAAACAATCATGTATAGTTGAACGGATAAGCTGTGAGTTTCATTAAGCTCATTAAGCTGCTAACAAACAGGCCCTAACTCTATAATTACTATAGTTTTTTTTTATTGTTAATGGACCGGTTTATATGGTCTTTGTCGACATTACTTTATCTTGTCTTTTTTTTATATAATTATTTGGCTGATTCTTATCTTATTAATCTAGTGAAACCTGGAGTACGCTACCGTGAAATTGGGGAAATTGTAAACAGACATGCTACCATGTCAGGATTATCTGTGGTAATTTATACAATTTTATTATCTTTTGATGACACCCCCTTCCTCCTAACCAACCCCCCCCCCCCCCTCTTTTGTCTTTGCATTGATTTCAACATTTATTCTTCAAAATTCAGGTGAAATCCTATTGTGGGCATGGTATCGGAGAGCTCTTCCATTGTGCACCAAACATACCCCATTATGCCAGTATCCTAAATATAGTCTTCTATTTTGATTAATTATGTAATTCATTAAATATTAATAATAATAATATAGAAAAAGGTGTAAAATAATAATTGGAAACTACATAAACTTTTTATTTAGTGCCATTTTATTCGTCTAGACGAAAACTTTTCTAATGATATATTTTGTTATAAAATATTTGTTTCATTATGATTTAATAAATTACATAATTAATTAAATATATAAACAACTCATTAGGGGTAAATTGGTCATTTTATCTGTTCTTACCAAACGCACCCTTAGCCAACTCTTTTCTGCTGATTTGATATTTGGCTTATTGCAATGGGGACCTTAACTTGAAGTAGGAAATAAAGCAGTTGGTGTGATGAAAGCTGGACAGACCTTTACTATTGAACCTATGATAAATACCGGTAATTTGACCACTATATATATAGGGTCGGGTTCAAGAGAAAACACCAAAAAAAAAGAAAACTGAAGAACGTCCTGGGAGCCCTTCATTTGGACGGTATGCACTAATGCATACTGGTAATTTGTAAAATGCATTTGTGCATATGCACTAATGCATACTGGTAATTTGTAAAATGCATTTGTGCATATGCACTAATGTGTATGTAATTTTAGAAGTATTGGTGCATAGAAAAAAAAATGATTGTATGCATTAGTGCATACCGTCTGAATGGAGGGCTTCCAGGGTGTTCTTCAGTTTTCTTTTTTTTTTAGTGTTTTCCTTGAACCTTCCTCTCTCTCTCTCTCTCTATATATATATATACATATATATATATATATATATTTACTACTAATTAATTTCTCTATTTGTCTTTACTAATCTATAGTTGAATGTTTTGATATAGGCGTATGGCGTGATAGGATGTGGCCTGATGGTTGGACTGCTGTCACCGCAGATGGCAAGCGCAGTGCTCAATTCGAACATACTCTCTTGGTAATCTTCGTATAAAGTGCATCCTCCATTTTCGTACTTATTTTTCATGTTTTTTTTATTACTATGTGCTTATCTTTGTTCCTTCTACCTGTTTGCTAACACTTTTGCATGGGGAGGTTCAAATGAGAACACCTTAAATTTATGAAAATGTGAGAACGCTCATATTCACATGTGAATATGTGATACTGTATGGGGGACAATTCACATGTGAATATGTAATGGGGACGACCTAGGTGGGCCGTGACCATAAGAACCTTCCTTTCGCACCTTCTCACCATATTTAGCCTTCTAATTTAAACCTTTCCCTATATTGTGTATGTATATAAATTAAATTAGAACCCCCTATATTGTTAGAATTGTGAGAATTTTTACCCTAAAAAGTATTGTTTCACTTGATTCTTTTCATATAATGGCTAGGGTTTTTAAGGTATCGTCTCGATTAACATATATTTGTTGCACAATGTTTTTATTTCACATGTATTTGTTTTAGAATGTGAAACTATTTTAAGTGTTTTTTGTTTTTGTTTTGCAAACACATAAAAAGTTTCATAGTATGAAACAAACACATTAGAAACAAATATATGTTAATCAACACTTTAAATCCTAGCCATGGATGAAAAAAAAATCATGTAGATTTTGGTTCTTACATGATTAGTTTTCTATATTGGTTAATTGAGGCATCTTCCCCCTCAAAACTATCTTTTTATGTGATACAACCTCCCAACGGGTCCACTAAGTGGACCCTACGTGTTGCGACTGAAACCATATTTGTTAAACATCATTCATCATAAAGGATGTCTCTTAAATACCATGTGACATCCTATCCCAGGTACCTAGAGATTGATGTCTGTGAGCTCCTTACAAGCCTAAGTTGTGAGATATCAATAACTTCCACAAGCCTAAGTTGTGAGATATTAATAACTTCCACCATGGTGTTAAGTTGATTTGAAAGTTACTTGTCAACTTGTACTTTAGACTTAGCTTCTAATTGAAGCGCCAAATCACACATGTGAAACAATCCGATTTCTCATCATTTGTACAATTCATGAATCCACAATTTATGTGGTACCCCCAAACT
Source organism: Silybum marianum (assembly GCA_036898165.1). NCBI lineage: Eukaryota > Viridiplantae > Streptophyta > Magnoliopsida > Asterales > Asteraceae > Silybum > Silybum marianum. Next base: position 32,584,212 of record CM072536.1, read on the forward strand.
CCACCTCTGTGTGTGGGATATACTGGGTTCGTTTGATTGTGTGGGATAGTGGGATATACTGGGTTCGTTTGATTGTGTGGGATAGTGGGATATACTGGGTTTGTTTGATTATGGCCCAGACTCTACTATGTGTATGATATGTCGGATTTGTTTGGTTTAAGTGGGATATACTGTGTTTGTTTGGTCTGTGTGGTATATACTGGGTTCATTTGGTTTGACAATGGTTCCAAAATTTGCAGGTAACTGAGACCGGAGTTGAAGTTCTTACGGCACGATTGCCCACCTCTCCGAAGGTGTTCCCATGGCTAAACTAGTAGTCATCGGTCACATTATATTCTTATGGAGATAGGAAAATGGTAATTATGAATTGTATCATTTTCGGATATTTAAGCAAAAACAAAGGGAAAGGAGAGAGTTTTGAATTACTTAGACCTTGGTATGAATAATGGTAGAAAGAAAGAAGGTTATTGAGAATTTTGGCATCAAATGTTACACTTGTTTGTGTTGATTTGGCTTTATTTTGGTCACCTAATGTTTATCATAGTCTTGAAATTAATTTCATGACTCTTTTTTGTCAATGTTTATAAATATTTATCCTTTTGTGATTCTGCTCTAGATTTTTTTTTGACACATATATAACTATTAAGGGCATCTCCAATGTATTTCTTTATTTTACTCTTTATTATAGAGAGTAAAATAGAGAATGTGTCATGTCTTTTCGGATGTATTTTTCAATTTTACTCTCTAAAAGAGAATATTCAAAATATTTCTCTTTTATTTTGATTACATAGATTTTCAATAATACTCTTATATTTATTAACTTTAATTATCCTCTTATATTTTTTTATTTTCACAATAACCTTATATTTATTGAAAGGAAGATAAGTTTTCTTGTCAAATTTATAATTCTAGTTTGTTAAAATTGGTATTAGACAACGAATAAAATAAAAATACGACAATCTAAAAAATGGAAGGGCCATTTTATAATTATCAAAAGTTAAGAAAAAAAAGTTAGAGTAGTGAATAGTAACTCTGTATACTTATAAGTTACTATTCATTTCTCTATTATGGGTAAAATAGAGATTTAATTAAAAATGATTTAAAAAGTAACATATAAATAAAGAGTAAAATAAAGGATTCATTGAAGAGATAGCACCAATCTACTTGCTCTTTAAATTGGGTCTATGCCTTCGTTAATCGGTTAATGTAACATGAGGCCTTAGGGTCATGAGATTTTATTTTATTTGGTTTGTTTTGTTTTGATTTCGTTTGATGTAAATTAAATTAACAAAATTTAATTCTTTTCTAGATATTCATGAAATGGGTCAGGTTTTGGAAAAAACCTCAAAGAAATAAGAATTAAGGAACACACTGGTAGCCCTTTATCTGAACGGCATGCACTTATGCATACAAGTAATTTTTAACATGCACATGAGCAGAAAAAACAAAAGATAACTTAATTTACTTGTATGTAAAAATGCATACCGTCTGGATAAAAGGCTACCAGAATGTTCCTCAGTTTTCCATTTTTTTTTTTGACGAACCTCCCTTTTCATGAATTTAAAACATCACACTTCACTGGAGACGAATTTTGATATATCGTCAGAGACGTAAATACCATTTTGTATTGCTTGAGATGCTAGGTACTGTGAATATCATAGATTTAAACAAACTTATAAAGAACTGTATTAAAGCACAAAATATTTTAACGAAGTAGCAAGTCAAAATTTCATAATTTGAATTATGGTGCAAATATAAATATTCCCCAATTCGGCAATTTTTTTTGGACGTCATTCTAACACACTCACACATCCCAGGGGTATCCGGATCCAAACAGGCACCTAATCCCCTGCGCCCATGATCCAACCCTAAGGACTGACCCATGAACTCGGCCCAAAGGTCCGGCCCAAGAGCTGGATGCCTCATAATTGTCAGCCGCGGGGTTCGAAAATCTCGCCAACCAGGGATACCATCCACTGGTGACTTAGGATGTTACCTAATACCTGCTAGGCCAGACAACCTTTGGTCCCCAATTCGTCATTTACAAATCTAATTATAGATACTTACTTGATAGTCAATATATCCGTGCTTTAATTGTACCGCTGAAAATGTATAATTGATGATATACCAACAAGGGTTGGGTTCACATGAAACCAACATGTTTTCGTGAGACCCGTAAGACCACATTTTTATACTTGAAATTTCACAGTAAAATATTGTGAAGGTAAAAAAATCCTAATATTCACAACAAAAGTTTCAAGTGTAAAATTACGAGTCTCACGAAAATAGGCTAGTCTCACGTGATTCCAAGTCATACTAACAATTGATTATTTATTTGATAAAATTGTTGAATTATGCACACGTAAATATTCAAGTCATGTTCATATTTTTGGTGACATCCTTAAAAAGATTTACTAATTATTTTATCTATTTTTTGCAGTAAATAATAATTATAACATTAATAACGTTGAAGATTAAGTGAATATTTGTAATATTCGCTAAAAATATCATTTTAAGGATATTGACAAAGTCTCACAAAGATATTCCTAATTATAATTTAAAAAAAAATACATCTTAATTTTATTTATGTACTAAAAAGTCCTTTGTACACAAATTGAATAATTGTTTGTAATGAAAATTAACCACGTGAATAGTAAAATTGAATAAAGTTTTCTAACGAAAATTAAAAGATAATGGTTAAAAAAAATTCAGGCCATGAATGCAATTTGAAAGCAGGGTACAAGTAACCGGGGTACAAGGGTGGGTTCAAATGCAGACCCAAAGAACAAAAAAAAAAAAAAAGGGGACACGTGTCCCATTCAGACTGAATGTTGTGTTGTTCACTCTGAATGCATGTTATTCATACTAAATAATGTATGAACTTCACCTTCATTATTCAGACTGAATGAAACACGTGTCACGCTCTCCTTTGTCATGTTCGCAACCAAATTTGAGTTCACATTTGAACTTTCTTCAGAGGTATAAATACGTAAATTTTTTATTTTATTTTAAATTATATAATTATTATATAAAACAAAATGAACTCACACACGCTCTCACCTCAGAGGCTCAACTCTACCAATAATCCAGATACCGCTAAGCCAAAGACTCTGATTAAATATGTCGTAACTTTATATATTATTTCTTACAACGGAATGCTTGACTCAACTCAACTCAATTCAACCCACAAAACACCTATCGGAAATCTATTCATTCGACAAAAAAATAACTACAAAATTCAAATCCAACATGCAAAAAAACAAAGATCCATCAACGATTTCAAAAACCAGCGGATCCTACTAACGATGAATATGATTCATTTTCATCGTTAGCTTTAGGTTTCCGTTCCAATGCTTTACTCGATACTTGTGAACGATGCATTAAAAGTTGTTCCGCATCTAAATTGGCTAAACCGCATAATTTTAACTTTTGACATTTTGCTTCCTCCATGTCACCTTCCCAACAACATTCCGACACTATTTCCATTGCGTTCTCTAGATTTTCTTCGGCCACAAGGTCACCGTTTTGGATAAGAACTAGATAAACTTGTTCAGCACACGCCTTTCGAATCTAGAAAGAAGAATGGTCCACGAAGTGTTCATTAGGAAGTGTCTCTAGTGTGCATTTGCCATTTGGTATATGGGACTAGGGATAGTTTGTTTATTTAATAAAAGAACGAACATTAACACATATTTTTTTGTTTATTTAGTTAAATGAACGAACATGAACAATGGGCTTGTTTGTTCATTTATGTTTGTTTACATTCATTAATATATATATATATATATATATAGAGAGAGAGAGAGAGAGAGAGAGAGGGAGAGGGAGGTTCAGGGGAAAACCTTAAGAAAAAAAACTGAAGAACACCCTGAGAGCCCTCCATCTGGACACTATGCATAAATGCATACAAATGATTGAAGCTGTTTTTTCTTCTATGCATTAGTGCATATGCACTAGTGCATGTTACAAATTACTAGTATGCTTTTGTGCATACCGTCAAGATGGAGGGCTCCTAGGGTGTTCTTCAGTTTTTTTTTTTACGTTTTCCCCTAACCTGACCCTATATATATATGTATATATATATAGGGGAGGGATCAAATGAGAACCATCCATCCTTAAAGGAACAAATTGTGGACCACATATGATGTGGGTCCTACATAATATTAAATCATTTATGTCCTTTTCTCATTTGAACCTTCCTCTCTCTCTCTCTCTATATATATATATATATATATATATTTAAACTATGACATTAATAGGTAAAATCATTAGTTAAATTGAACTTTTAGAATTCCTTTTTTATCACTCCTAAGTTTACCCACTTTTTCATTTCATTATGTTATTTTTTTGAGTTACGGAATGATCAATAGTGGTGGTTGTTTCTTGTTCGTTCCTTTATGCTCGTTATGTTCATTCGTTTAGCATCTTAACGAACGAACATGAACAAACACATTTTCTTAACGAACAAACATGACCACAAATAAATTAGTTCGTTTACCGTTCGTGTTCGTTCGTTTGTTCTAGTTAAGTTAAACGAACGAACACGAACAAGCTCTCATGTTCGTTTACAGCCCTACAAGACGTGAGTGGGATAAAAATGCAGAATTTTTGTCCCACGAAAATTGGTAGAACAAAAATAAGGGAGTTGAACAAGACTGGTAAATTACTAAACTACCCATGTCAAATTAAAACCCTAAAACCTTCTTGAATTCTTTCACCCACCTACCTACCTCACTCTCTCCCGTCCGCATACCAAAAGCACCCAAAAGGGTTCTCATTCGCTATGATTTGCACCCACAATATTCTTTTATTTGTGGTTCTTTTTAGATATTTGACAAATATTCAAACATTTTACTTACTTAAAACTATTAATTACATCCAAAGGCAACAAAGTTGGGTCAGGCAAAGGCGGATTTAGGTAATGCCTAGGGGGTGCCCCGTGCCGATCTATGGTTTCATTGCAATGAAAAAAACATTAGTCTTAAAAGTATACCCACTTTAAATTTTTGTGTGATCCCCTAAGTTAACAAAAAAGCAGTTGCAACCTACTGGTAGTGTCATTGCATATGTGGTATTAGAGGTTGCAAGTTTGAATCACTTGTATTTCATTTTAATTGAAACCCCACTTTTTATAATTTAATATTAATTTATTTTATATTATGCTAGTTAACCTCTGTAATATCTAACAAGTCGAGTCTTATGTCAGTCATATACAACACCAACAAATAGAAAAAAGGGCTGAAGTAATTTGTGCACCCGTTTGGAATTTTTTTTTGGATCCACCTCTAGGGTCAAGAGAGGGAGGTTCAGGGGAAAACCTAAAAAAAAGAGAAAATTGTAAAACACCCTGAGAGCCCTCCATCTGGACGGTATGCACAAATGCATACAAACGATTGAAGCTGTTTTTCTTCTATGCATTAGTACATATGCACTAATGCATGTTACAAATTACCAGTATGCATTTGTGCATACCGTCCAGATGGAGGGCTCCTAGGGTGTTCTTCAGTTTTTTTTTTTTTTTTTTGACGTTTTCCCCTGAACCTGACCCAGGGTCAGGATATTCATTTCCTAGGATAAATTTAACTGAAGGAACAAAAATGGCGTGAAGATTTCAGATAACATACCTTAGGATATCGATGGGTAAGAAAAGAGAGAAGATGAGAGAAAGCTTGGATATTAATTGGCTCCGAAATTGAAGCAATATATCCGAGTATTGCAATGCCAGCATATAACTTGGAGAAATCCTTTGTTCCTTTTAACTCGGTAGTCAAAGACTCCAAAACACCCGCACAAAATACTCGAGTCTCGGCCTGAAAATAATTGTTATTTATTAGGAGCATAATTATAAATATATAATCATACTTTTAAGTAAATTTGGTAAAAGTTCTTTCTCCACAGGGTTCTACTCTTTAAGCCAAATAACTTTTTAACATTTTTTTTTTATGGTGCAAAAACTAGCTGATAAGCTAATTGAGAAACGTAGAATAACCAAAAAAATACATGTTAAAAGAATTGTCAATTCTAATAATAATAATATACAAGTAATTAAGAGTATTAATAATAACTCAAAATAATTAACAACTAGTATTAATTGATGTATTATAGTCAATATTAATTGGCTGACTAAATCTATTGAATAATGATATAAAAATAATTAAGGAAATTAATTAAAATAGTCATTTTGACCATATGGTTTCACCTCCTAGCCATTTCTGTCCTACGATTACCAAAATAGCCATAGGTCCGCAAGTGGCAGGTCGGTAATTTGCGGAGTCAAAATGTGAAAAAAAGAAAGTTTCTGAACGAGGTCCGCAATATGTAAATCTGGAAAACACATCCGCAAATTACGGACCTAGACCAAATTTACATATTTGGTCCCCGCAATTGCGGACTTGGTTCAGAAACTTCAATTTTTTTTACACTTTGACCCTTCCACAAATTACGGACCTGCCACTTGCGGACCTATGGCTATTTTGGTAATCTTAGGACAGAAATGGCAAGAAGGTGAAACCACACGTCGAAAATGGCTATTTTAATTAATTTCCCAAATAATTAATAGATTAATAATAATTAATAATCAATAATTAATTATTAACATTAATACTAATTAAGGATTAATAATAATTAATGATGATCAATAATAATGAGGGGTATAATTGGAAAGAAAGTGGCAAAAAACTTCTGGGCTTATTGAAACACAACACCAAATAACATTTCGATAAACTAGCTTATGGTCTACCAAAAATGACGATAAAAGATATTAATTAACACACATAAAACTATATAAAATTACCCGAAACAAACTCAAAACACTTAAAAAAGGGATGTGAAGTTACCTCCATGTGTAAAAAGATCCTTTTGCTGAAGAGAATCTCTATAGTCTGAAAACATATAGACATAATTATAATTACCATTTGTTTTTATCCATAAAACTCGAAAATTTTCTACACTGATACCTTTAAGGTGGGAATTATGACTCTATCGCGTCTTTTATACTTGTGAAGAACCCAAAGGATGTCATTAGATAAACCAACTTCTCTTTTGTTCGTTTCACTTTCATCTGTAATTTTAATAGCTTGAAGATACTCTAATAAAGCACTAAGTGAAACTTTTTTCAAAGAATCTTCTAATCCACCGATGGAAATGACTAATCCCGACATAACGTATTTACTGTAACAATCAAATTGAAGCAATTGCACAAACCGAGGGAAAGAAAAACTGGGTACCTGCAGGGAAAGACACCCGACTTTCCTAGTTAATATAAAATATGACTACATTAAATGAAACTAATATATCCCGCATAGAGGTATGGTCTTTGGGACCTTGCCTCTATCCCGCATAGGGTTGGGTTCCAGTGAGGAGAGCTACGGTGAGAAGGGATCTCCACCCTTGGATGCACATTAGGATGAGATGAACCGAGATGAGGTGCACCAAGATGCACCAGATCAACTCACTTCTAAGGCGCAATTCATGGATGAGTATGAGATTAAAAGTGATAAGGGTTCAAATCTCTTCTTACGCTTCTCACCTTAACTCTTCTTCTCACACGGTCCTATGCCTATATATATATATGTATATATAGAGAGGGAGGTTCAAGGGAAAACACTAAAAAAAAGAGAAAACTAAGCCCTCAATCCGGATGGTATGCACAAATGTATACAAGCGATTGAAACTGTTTTTTCTATCAACCAATGCATATATATGCACAAGTGCATACCGTCCAAATGGATGACTCCCAGGGTGTTCTTCAGGTTTATTTTTGAGGTTTTCCCCTGAACCTGACCCTATATATATATATATATATAGACCTTCCTCTTGGACCCAAAACCCTGGACCATGCTTACGCCTCGTCTAGTGAGGCGGTTTGGTGAGGTGTACGCCTCAGATTATCTGCTTTGGTAATGGTCTTTTTGGCTTTTTTATTAGTTTTATGGCGGTAGTAGTACTTCTCTTTATAGTATAAGTGCCTTTTTTTTAATTTAAAAGAGCTAAAAGTCAAAGCCCAATACCCCAATGTGTATTTTTAATATTTTAAACACCAAAAAGCTACTACTTTCTCATTTCGAATAAAAAAGTGTGGTTTGATCTTTCCTTTCCTCAAAGCAACCAATTTTTCCACACCCTCTTAGCTCTCAGCCTATCTCACGGTTTCACTCTTGCCTCCGTCAAGAACCCCTTAACCAGCCCTTAGTAATTTAGTATTATATATATATATATATACACACAACATTATATCGAATATTGTATATAAATGTAGGGTCAGGTTCAGGGAAAACTGCAAAACTAAGAAACACCCTGGTAACCGTTCATCTAGATGGTATGCACGTGTGCATACAAGTGATTTGTCCGGTATGCACATGGGTATAACATTCACACGCACATAAAAACCAAAAAATAGCTCCAGTTACTTGTATGCACATGTACACACTGTCCAGATGAATGATTACTATGGTGTTCCTCAGTTTTTCGTTCCCTGAACCTCCCTCTATAAATGTATATATATATAAGGGAGATTTCAATTACAAACCAGTCAATTCTTACAAACCGTGTGATTCATTGTTTAATGGAATAAAATTGTTACATAAAAGTGTTTAATATGATGAAATTGTTTCATATAATCCTTTTCTTAATGAAATTGTATCATATATTTTTGTTTCTACATGAAAATGAAATTGTTTCATGTAATTCTCATTTTGATGAAACTTGTTTCACATATTCTTGATTAATCAACCCTCATGTATTCTTGATGAATTTTTTTTCATATATTATTGACTAATCAACCCTCATAATTAAGAAAAAGTGATTTTAAAAAAAAATGATTGGTTGAATGCGGTTTGTACGGTTGTAAGAATTGACTGGTTTGTAGAGGAAATCAACCCTATATATATGTGTGTGGTATATATACATATTTAACATAGCAAAAATATAAGATATGACTACATTAATAAACCAGGAAACAACCAATTAGCACTTACCCCCAACTTCAATTCAGCTTCCTTGGAAACAATCTTCACTAATGTTTCCCTATACGGTATTAGAGGAACAAAAACAGCTTCATTATATAAAATCCTTTGAAGAACTTTTGCAGCCACTTCTCTTAATCTATCCATCTTTTCTACCGCTTGTTTCACAATACCTCCAACTAAGTTGGTTGCAATATTAGCATCAAAAAATGATTCATTTCCAACTAATTGATCTCTTTTGCATAAGATATATGTACATTTCTCAAGTCCATCCATGGCAGCTGTTCGAACCCAAGAGCCAACATCACCCCTATTATCAACAGAGTAATCTTCTAAAGCGTTGAATAAACTCTGCATCACCTCGGTTTTTATCGTAATAAATAAAGATATTTGCTCATCTGGTTGAAAGGCAGAGCTATCTTTAGTTGCAGTTAACGTTTCACATACTAATACAAGTCCTTTAACAGCATTTACACGTGCTTCAGCATCCCTATCTTCTGGGTTATCCTAGTTGGGATAAATAATAATTCAGTAATGTTAGATATTTATCCGTCCCAAAATATAAATTTCCATAATGAAAACGAATATAATTTTAGAAACGTGTAATCATTACATTTTTTTTAATTAATGAAATGACGATTTTACCCTTAATAATAAAGGGAGTAATGGATTTCTCCATCTCATAATTAAGGGTAGAATTGGAAAGTAGGTGCTCACTTTTTAAAGTAGACACTTGTTTTGGGACAAATAATCCAGTAATATGAGATATTTATCTGTCCCAATATAAATTTCCACAATGAAAATGGAATATGATTTTAGAAACGTGTAATCATTACACTTTTTTAATTAATGAAATGACGATTTTACCCTAATAATAAAGGGAGTAATGGGTTTTTCCGTCTCATAATTAAGGGTAGAATTGGAAAGTAGGTGCTCACTTTTGAAAGTGGATACTTGTTTTGGGACAATAATAGAATTGTGGACACTTGTTCTTTAGACAGAGGGAGTAAAAGTTTACGGAGTTGTTTGGTTGTTGCTGAACAATGAAGAGGCTTTTATGATATAGTGCAAAATGAAATATAATTGTTTGGTAATTGTTCAAAATGAAATCAGGGCTCTGAATGGTTAAGGGAGGTCCATGTCTCCATGATACAACATAATTCAGATGGTTTTGGAACCATTAAAAGGCAGACTTAATTTTTTGCCAAACAGGATTCACCTCTTAGTGATTAAGAGACTGCCTCTTAATGGAACCATTAAGAGGTAAACAATCCTACCTCGATTGCACAAGACTTGCAAAGTTTTTGAAGCACCATCTTCCACCTTGTGGCAAGAAACTCGAAAGGCAAAACTCCTATTGCCAATGCAGATCCTCTTCTAACAGCTACATTTGCATCAGTCAGCAGGTCCAGGTACTTTAGAGTAATATCATAACTCCCTTTATCATCCGTCTTTGCAAAATATGTTGAAACAAAATGTTTGAATCCTTCATTGGCAGCACTCTGCTCGTATTTTATGAATAACAGGAGAATATCAGAAGTTAAATTTGTAAAAAAAAAAATAGTTGGCAAAAAAGGTTAAATCAAACGAACCCACATATCCCACCTGGAGGTGGGGTCAGTGGAGGGTAAGATGTATGCAGACCTGATCTCTACTGTAAAGTTTCTAGACATAATTATTAATTACCTGTATTTGAGCATTAGGATGTCTTAAGTTCTCATTAAGAGTATCAAGCAGAGTCTTCTTTATTCTTTCTGTCAAAGTTATGTTTACAATAGATATACACTCAATGAATCGGGAAACTGCAGCTCGCATTATCTCTCCACCTTTTCCACGATATAATCTCGCTTTCTCAATAGCAGGGACTACCCCAGCAACAACTTTCTGCTTCTCTGCAATTAGAAATTTGAAACAGAAACGTAACTCCATTTGGACATGAAAAACTGTTAAGTTATATATATATATATATAGAGAGAGAGAGAGAGGGAGGATCAAGGGAAAACACTAAAAAAAAAGAAAACTGAAGAACACCTTGGGAGCCCTCCATCTGGACAGTATGCACTAATGCATACAAGCGTTTTTTTTTCTATGCACCAATGCTTCTATAATTACATATGCATTAGTGCATACGCATAAATGCATATTACAAATTACCAGTATGCATTAGTGCATACCGTCCAGATGGAGGGCTCCCAGGGTGTTCTTTAGTTTTATCTTTTTTTGGCGTTTTCCCTTGAACCTGACCCAATATATATATATATAATATATAATATATTCTGTTGGACATGTACTAGATTTAAGGATTTATGTTTTTATATATCTGAATAAATTATATATATTCTGTTGGAGACATATATTTCGATCATGAACTCTAGGTGCATGACCTTAGAAGGTGATGTATTCATATCTAAGACAGACTTAAGGGCTGTTTGGCAGTTGCTGAATGATTAAGTGGTCAGAATGATTAAGAGGCTCTTATGATATAGTGCAAAATGAAATAATAATTGTTCAGGATGTAATTAGTCGAGGATACAAAATGATTCAAAGGGTTTTGGAACCATTAAGAAGCAGACTTGTTTTTTACCAAACAAGATTCACCTCTTAGCGATTCAGAGGCTGCCTCTTAGTGAAACTGTTAAAAGGTAAACAAACAAACCACCTTTTATTTTATAGCACCATGAACCTAGTACTCTTTAAGAGAATGTAATCATTTGCATATATATATACTTGACAGCTTATAGATTCAAAAGAGCAAAGGGTACAAACCTTTTGGAAGAGCATAACCGTTCTTATTTAAAGCTAATACAAGCTCACCAACTGCCAATACTGCACCATGGCGCATGCATAAATCAGATGCAAGAGTACATGGGATTACTTTCTCGAGCACAAAATTTGCGGAATATTCCGGATCATATTTCACAAGAACGGATAAAGCCTTTGATGCAAGTTCTCTCAATCCTTTTTCCTGAAGTAATAGTTGTGAGTTAGTTAAATGCTCAAAAGACACAGAGATAAACATTAGTGATAGATATCCATAATTAAACAAAAGACTTCAAAAGTCCCATAGACATCTAATAAAGTCAATTACTTCCCAGGCTTAGGATCGTGTGAGAAGGAGAGTTAAGCTGAGAAGCGTAAGAAGAGATCTGAACCATTGATCACTTTTAATCTCATACCCATCCATTAATTGCGCCTTAGAAGGGAGTTGATCCGGTGCACCACATGTTGGTGCATCTCATCCTAATGTGCATCCAAGGGTGGAGATCCCTTCTTACGCTTCTCACCATAACTCTCCTTCTCACCGGAACCCAACCCTTACTTCCCAATAAGTTAGAAGATCAATCTCACTTCATAAAGGTTCAAAAGTAAATACAATAAATTTACAATGATTAAAGATTCCATTATGCAAACTCTGGTAGAACAAAGCATTATAGTTGCCAGAATAAGTAAAAACAGTCTTGAAATCAACCAAAAAACAGTCTTGAAATCAACCAAAAAACAGTCTTGAAATCAACCAAAATAACTCTTGGAATCAATAAAAAAAACCCGTAAAAAAACTCTTGAAATCAATCAAAAAAACCAAAAAAAAAACTTTCGAAAATCAACCAAAAAACCCGAAAAAAAGAACTCTTGAAATCAACTGAAAAACCAAAAAATTCCCTTGAAATCGATAAAAAAACCCCAAAAAATTCCCTTGAAATCGATGAAAAATTCCCTTGAAAATCAAGCAAAAACTTTAAAAATCCCTCGAAACGGTGGAATTAGGCTAAAAACACATCGAGCGATATTGAACGTTAGTAAAAACATGAAGACACACGTCGATAAAAACCGTGCTTTTTGTAATTATTTTTTGTCTATATTATATGGTGCCACCATATAAAAACAAATCTGGGTCCGTCCACTAAAACAACTAGCAGCAACGGTTAAGTTATAACAAAAAAGAACATACATACCCAATGACAAATCTTGTTAGATAGAAGTTCATCCATGAACGGATAAAGGTATCCATCATATTGGGCTATGGTGACAGCAACATGAAGGTAAGCATTTACTCGTGAAGAAAGTGCAAAATAATCAGCCGTATTCACAATGTCTATTCCATGAGGATAATTTCCTTGTCTCCCAACATTTTCCTGAAAAGCAGCTGCAGCTGCTCTTCTACAATTAACCTGCAAAATTTATGAACTCTTCATGAGTTGGATTATACACACACACACACACACACACATATATATATATATATATATATATCTTATCAATCATGTAAAAGTGTTACTGGGCACCTCACGGTCATAACAGGCGATTATTAAAAGGTGAGGTGCAAGCTGATCCAATATGCCTTTCATGTCAGTGTGATTATATGCACGACCAAATGCCCAGCAAACATAAGCAGCAGCATCACGAATATGAGAACCGACACTATGGGGACCTCTTCGTACGTCATAATGCAGTGCCTGCAAACAAGAAAATTAACGGTTAAATAAGATGAAGCCAGATAGAACATCATAAATCATACTTTCAGATGTACATATCATGAAACAACCACATAATGTTGTATATAGAGAAGCACAATATGTTTGGTGGTGTTAGTCATATAATCATATTAGAATGTAGCAGATAGATATAGTAGCAGATCCCATTAACTTTAGGAAGTCGGCTATTTCATGAGTCTGTTAATATATATATATATATATATATATAAAGAGAGAGAGAAAGAGGGGGGTTCAAGGGAAAACACTAAAAAGAAGAGAAAATTGAATAACACCCTAGGAGTCTTCCATCCAGACGGTATGCACAAATGCATACAAGCGATTGAAGGAAAGTTTTTTTTTCTATTCACCAATGCTTATATAATTACATATGCACAAATTCATGTTACAAATTACCGGTATGCATTTATGCATACCATCCAGATGGAGGGCACCCAGGGTGTTCTTCAGTTTTCTCTTTTTTGGCGTTTTTCCTTGAACCTGACCCTATATATAGAGAGGAAAGTTCAAATGAGAACTCAAATTTGGTTGTGAACGTGAGGACAAATGAGCGCGTGACACGTGTCATATTCAGACTGAATAATGAAGGAAAGTATTCAGACTGAATGTAATATTATTCGGTCTGAATGTAGTATTATTCGGACTGAATAACACTACATTCAATCTGAATGTAGTATTATTCGGTCTGAATAACACTACATTCAATCTGAATACTTTCCTTCATTATTCAGTCTGAATATGACACATGTTGCGCTCTCATTTGTCTTCATGTTCACAACCAAATTTGAGTTCTCATTTGAACCCGCCCCTATATATATGGGTGTATACCCTGTTCAGATAATGAGAAGATTTCATCAACTTCTCTCAAAATCTTCACAACATAATCTATTTTGTTAGCAAAATGAAATAAGTATTGACAAGAAACATAGTCTATTTTGTTAGCAAAATAAAATAAGTATTGACAGAACCTTTATAACAACAGGTACAACTTTAGGAAGGCTAACAGGTAAGAGCAACCCTCTACGTGCCAGCTCAGCCAATGCTAAGCATCCACCATGCCATGATCCATCACCCTGTTAAGATAAATGAAACTCAATATGAATTGGAGACAATTCTACAAATAAATAAAATCATGAGGATTTATTTATAAGCAAAAAACAAAAAACAAAAAACAAAAATATCATGTGGGCCATACCTCACCAGGTGAAAACAGTTCCAATACAGACAAAAGGACTTCCTCTGCCAAGGTATATGTGAGTCGTGAAGTTATTCGTCCAATACCTTTTGCAGCAGACCAACGAACAACAGTATCCTGAAAGATTAAGGATCAGAAATAGGGGTGAGCATAACCGGGTACCCGGCTAATTTTCATGGAACCGGAACCGGAACCAGCGGTTCCTGGAATTCCGGAACTGGAACCGCTGGGAACTGGTTCCGGTACTGGGTATTCGGTTTCAATTTTTTTTAAATTCTTTTTACATGCATACGATAAAATTGTAATTATAAGTTACAAAAATAATCCGATAGAAACTAATCCGATGAAAATGTACAGACTTAAAGTAATAAATAAAACAAATAGCCAAAACTAATTATTACATAAATAAACTAGAAAGTTTAAGTCTTGATAGAACCAAAAAGATTTCCATAATACTCCACGTCAAGTCGTGAACTCCTAACAAATAACATAAAAGTCTAACCTAAAAGGAAATACAGTTTTATTAATATTTATATATATAAAATATTTTTTAAAAAAATTGGCGGGTACCCGTCGGTTCCGGTTCTGGGTACCCGGCGGGACCGGGTACCCGGAACCTGTCCTTGCAGGTACCCAGCGGATAACGGTTCCAAAAAAATATGAGAACCGGAACCTGTCCTTGCAGGTACCCAGCGGATAACGGTTCCAAAAAAATATGAGAACCGGAACCGGTCTTGATCGATTCCGTATTTTAGGAACCGGCAATTCCAGAGCACTTCCGGTTCCAAAGACGGGTACCCAGTTCTGATGGTCACCCCTAATCAGAAATGTTGAGAAGTCCATAGGCCATAACAGGTAAACGCCTATCAACCTCATTCTTTAGACATAGCTTTTTACTCCTACAAAACCTTAATCGTTAAGCGATTTATAAAAGATAGTAGCATCAGTTGAATTTTTTCAACATGATATGCTTTGTTTTAGCCATTTCCTACTAATGGAGGTGGGAAAAGCTCATCACAGATCTTACATTCACACAATACATATAATTTTACATCTAAACATCAAAATGATGATATCAAAGCAAAACAAATGTATATGATACACCGACTCCTCTCTATTAAGCCATTTTTAAAAGAGAAAGTCCATGAAAAAATATCACCCTATATAAACATACCGTATCTTTCAATCCAGACAATAGTAACTCGATGATCTCTTCAATAATATCAGGAACATCCATCTCTTCCTCTTGAAGGACGGATCCCTGGTCTGAATTGGATGAGCCAGAATTTGATACATGACTTAATGGATCAGCTCGTGATGCATTTTGTGATATATTCTCTCCAAGCGTGCTATGTTTACCCTACATTGAATGAAAGAACACAATATTAGAGTTAGAGCTCCATCTTCCTCCTTAGTGCGGACACATGGTGTTCAAAAGAAAGATTTGTTTTAACACTCTAAAAACCATATATATATATAAATATAAGAAAAAAGAATAGTTATTTAATATATTTAGTTATCTATACAAACAAGATATACAAATTAATACTCCCTCCGTCCCAATTTAAGTGTCCACAATTGAAATGGAACACAGTTTTCGACATGCATAATAATTACACTTTCTGGTAAACCAAATGACATATTTACCCTTATTTAATTTCTCCCCCACTCACAACTCTTAAATATTTGTGCATTAGTTAAGGGTAAATTTGAGAATTTGGTTATTCACTTTTGACAATGGACACTTATTTTGGGACAGATATAAATAGAAACGTGGACATTTAAATTGGGACGGAGGGAGTAATAGATTTGATCTAGATTAAATGAAATCCATGATTCAGTATATATATATATTATTTATTAAATACATGTAAGCAAAAGTCAGAAAATCTCTTACCACATAGCGCCAGGTGGTTGGACGATGAGGTAGACAAGTTAGCCCCATTCGTTGTGTTAACTTTATTAAATATTTGCGAAGTAAGGGACTACGGGCAGCAGGGGTAGACTTGATCAAGACTGAGGTGTCATTCCAAACAACAGGAACAATATCAAGTAATGCTTTCCGGCTTCCAGTCTAACATAGAGATTAGAAGGCAAGCTCAACAAACTGTAATAATAAAAATAATAAAAACAAACAGCTGGGCAAGGAGTAAGGGTATATATGTCATTAAGGGTGCGTTTGGTACGGTGACCATGATGGAACATATTATGAAGTAAAACTGCTTATGCTTGAAACAGAGAGATAGGAGGTGAGGCAAAGGTGACACCACTAATTCTTTTTCCTCGGTAATTTAGACTATTATGGGCACACCAAGTAAAGGCAGTATAAGGTTTATTTTATACTTATATATATATAGACTTGGGATCACATGAGACCACCGCGTTTCCGTGAGACCCGTTAGACCACCCTTTTACACTTGAAACTTCACAACAAAAACACTATGAAGGTAAAAAAAATATGAACTTTTAAAGTATTTTTGCTATGAAAGTAACCTTCACAGTGTTTTTGCTGTGAAGGTTCAGATTTTTTTTACCTTCACAGTGTTTTTGCTGTGAAGTTTTCAAGAGTAAAAAAGTGGTTTCACGGGTCTCCGACGGGTCTCACGTAAAAAATATGAATTTTTAAAGTATTTTTGCTATGAAAGTAACCTTCACAGTGTTTTTGCTGTGAGGGTTCAGATTTTTTTTACCTTCACAGTGTTTTTGCTGTGAAGTTTTCAAGAGTAAAAAAGTGGTTTCACGGGTCTCCGACGGGTCTCACGGAAACAGGCTGGTCTCACGTGAACCCATCATTTTTTTTACCTTCACAATGTTTTTCTTGTGAAGTTTCAAGTGTAAAAGGGTGGTCTCACGGGTCTCACGGAAACAGGGTGGTCTCACGTGATCCCAACCCTATATATATATATATATATATAGGTCAGGTTCAAGGGAAAACGCCAAAAAAAAGAGAAAACTGAAGAACACGCACGCAGCCCTCTATCTGGACGGTACGCACTAATGCATACTGGTAATTTGTAACATGCATTTGTGCATATGCACTAATGCATATATATGCATTGGTGCATAGGAAAAAAAACAGCTTCAATCGCTTGTATGCATTTGTGCATACCGTCCGGATGGAGGGCTCCTACAGTGTTCTTCAGTTTTCTCTTTTTTTAGCGTTTTCCCCTGAACCTCCCTCTATATAAATATATATCTGCTTATTATATGTACTTCAGGTTACGGAGACAATTTTACTTTTATTGTTTTGTTTTAGACTATAATATTACACATGCATATCAACACATCCCCAAATCCTTCAATTTCTAGAACTTTTGAATCCACATATTCACGTAGCACAAGCTGCATCCCCACATTTGTAGCCTTTATATGGAAGAGGAAACCATCCATGCAATTATCTTCCACCATTTAAATTACAAAAGTGTGTCAAACTTCAATACACTAAATCACAGGTCTGCCTGGTTATGCATTATACTTCATGTCCCAAAAACGTGTTAAAATGATCATCATGGCTTAATATATATTTCACGGTTCATATTTATTAAATCAGAATAGCTTTATTTTATATTGCAAGGTTCCATACAGAAGCTCCTGGAATAAATGAAAAGTTTTCTAGTTTACATGACATAATAATATCTTACAATGAATAGCTACTGAAGAACCTATTGAGCAAAATAACATGAATATATATATATATATATATATTTTATATATATATATATATCAAAAAGCAGACCTTGAAAATAGCAGCAAGGGTTGCTACAGCACCAAGTAACCTGAAATGATGTATTACATCTTCTGTGGCAGAAGATAGGACTTCATGAGTCCATTCAATAAAGCTGAAAAGAAATAAAAAATTTCATATTGGATGTCAGCTTAACAAGACCATCAAAAAAATCCTTATGGTTCTACACAATGACCTAATACAAAGAAAAAAAATGGTATCATTGTATTAAAGCAAATTGCACAAGGATTTTAAGGAATCTTCAAGATACTCCTTAAAATAGACGTGAAAAAAGCATGTTATAATGTCTTAAACATTTGTATTATAACTGGAAGGAAGTATAAGTAGTTAAAACTCAAAATTAGCTTTTTGAAAATGTGTATGAATGATAAGAGGAAAGTTCAAATGCGAACTCAAATTTGGTTGTGAACGTGAGGACAAATGAGAGCGCGACACGTGTCATATTCAGACTGAATAATGCCTACATTCAGACTGGATGTAGCATTATTCAACTGACTAAATACTATATTCATACTGAATATTTCTTTGATTATTCAGTCTTAATACGACATGTGTCATATTCGACTAAATGTAGCATTATTCAGACTGAACAAATACTATATTCATTCTGAATATTTCTTTGATTATTCAGTCTGAATACGACACGTGTCATATTCAGACTGAATAATGCCTACATTCAGACTGGATGTAGCATTATTCAACTGACTAAATACTATATTCATACTGAATATTTCTTTGATTATTCAGTCTGAATACGACATGTGTCATATTCGACTAAATGTAGCATTATTCAGACTGAACAAATACTATTCATTCTGAATATTTCTTTGATTATTCAGTCTGAATACGACATGTGTCATATTCAGACTGAATAATGCCTACATTCTGACTGAATGTGGCATTATTCAGAATGAATAAATACTATATTCATTCTGATTAGTTCTTTGATTATTCAGTCTGAATACGACACGTGTCATATTCAGACTGAATAATGCCTACATTCAGACTATAACCTGGTAAAAGCAGGCAACATATCTGGACGTGTTAGAAGCTTCGAAAGTAGCAATCCAGCTATGGGTTGCATGGGACCCGCACTGGAAAGGTGTTCCTTTGAGATCTCTAATATCCTAGCGACCAAAGGGGGTGGTTCATTGGCGCCAACAGAATAACTATTTGTAATACTTGTATCCACAGATGATATATCAAAAGGAACCAAAACAAGTATCGATAGCCACAAAAGTATCACACATTTAGTCTCCATCTCTCCGGTACTTTCTTGCCGTAGTGTTGTTCCTGCATTTGTGCCATGGCATTTCTCCAAAAGTGACACTGCTGGTTCTAGATCGGAAACTTGATGAGGAAAGAACCTGATGACAGCTTTATACCCACAAACTGTGACTAAAGAATAAATTATTATACATAAAGGTTTGATTATTTCATGAAGTTCCTTCGACTCTATGCCTAGTTCTATTGTTTTAGAACGAACAATAAGCATCAGAGGAGAGATTATGCTCTCTAGATATGGTTCTACCAGTTGTCCTTGTTCCTGATATTTGTCCATCTGTACACAATGAAAAACATCAATAAATTTCGGCTCATATATATGTATATATATAGGGGTGGGTTCAAATGAGAACTCAAATTTGGTTGTGAACGTGAGGACAAGTGAGAGCGCAACACGTGTCATATTCAGACCGAATAATCAAAAAAATATTTAGACCGAATAAAACTGGATATAGTGTTTATTCAGTCTGAGTAATGCTTATCCAGACATATATAGGGGCGGGTTCAAATGCGAACTCAAATTTGGCTGTAAACGTGAGGACAAATGAGAACGCGACACGTGTCATATTCAGACTGAATAATACTACATTCAGTCTGAAGGTAGCATTATTCTGACCAAATAAATACTATATTCAGTCTGAATATTTCTTTGATTATTCAGTCCGAATAATCTACATTCAGACACATGTCACGCTCTCATTTGTCTTCATGTTCACAACCAAATTTGAGTTAGCATTTGAACTTTCCTCTATATATATATATATCACATTATATCTCTTTTTCACCCAGGAGCATAATAGAAAAGACTCGAACTTTCTTGTTTACATCCTACAGAAAAGCTAAAAATGAAATTTTGCAGCAGAGATATAAATAAAGAGTAAAGAAACATAACATAACATAACATATTGATCAATGTAGTAATAAAAGGCCAAAGAAGATTTTCCTGTACTATCAAGATATTATATTCCATCTAATAAAGTTATGAACTTATTCTGAACATTAAACAGTGATAATTAGTTTAAAAGTTCAAAGTAAACAAGCTTCCAATTCAAATTTCGAGCACTAGCTAATTGATTGAAATCTGAAAAACGCTAATGAGTAACTGAACATACAATGCACCATTAGAATTCAGTTTAAAACTCCAATCCGAATTCCGAAACTATCAAACAGAGATCTGAAATGCGAGTGAGTGAGTGATTAAGAACTTACAATAGATCGGATCTTGTGGACGGAAGAGAGATCTACGACACGACCATTGGAAACGATGTCGTCAAGAATAGACTTAACGAGCTTCCATTCTAGTAGAAAATATCTCTGAAGAAACGCCTCTTTAGAATCGTGTTCATCGTCCTCTTCTTCTAATTCTTCACCGGAAACTGACGGTTTTGCAATATCTTCTATCTCTCTTGCCGCCATTAAAGCAATATCGTCCTCTTCTTGGTGGCGTTTGTTTTTTAATAGGCGCTGAAGTCTGATTTCACTTCTGATTTAACAAGAGGTGGTGCTGGAATTCTGAAATCTAAATCAGTAAGACTGTTTGTTTTTATGTCTGAAAGTCTGAAATCTAAATTTTTCAAGAAAGAATTACATTCATGAAAAAAAAAACAACTCCGTATCCACAACCATTTAAACCAAACTAAAATACATGCATTCATTCATGTAAACATCAAAATCAAATTCTAGCAAACAGGTATTTTGTTTTGACATATAAAATAAAAAATATGATTGCAACCATTTAGCCATATAATCTGCATTGGAAGACACAATCAAAACGATATATATATATACACACACACACATAGAACACATAACAAACGATATATATATATATATGTGGACTCTAATAAACCCCCTCTAAATCACCCATTTGAACCAAGATATCAGAAAACATAAAAAAACTATTCAACAACAAAGAGACCTTTGGTAAAATTATGTTGAACAAGGAAGGGTTCAAGTCTTTAATTAATGAAAAAAATCTAAAAAAAGTTGAATCTTTATCTTGCAAATGAAAGGAATAAGTTGATTATTAGGTCCCAGGTCTGCATTTGCTTTCTCAAAATCAAAAAAAAAAACTCTAGTTAAAACATGAATCATCAAGAAGAAATCTATGTAGAAATAAAAGTGAGTCCATCAATCAAAACACATATAAGAAGGCAAAGATCGATTTGGGTTTAACAGATTCTGATTTGGGTTTAACAGAGATCGACATTACCTTTTGGAGGGATCGATTTGCAGAGATCGATCAATCGACAACTTGAGTGAGAGATGGAATTTTCTCCGGATCGTATGCGAGCGAATAAGAAATCGATTAAGGGTTTAGGGTACAACTTAAAATTTCAGACAAAGGTTGGTGTTTTGGATGAGCTTAATGACTTATAACTTATTAGTTGTTAAAAATTTTCTTATCATGGGTTTGACACCGGATAAGCTGTTTTATCCAAACATTCAAAACGATTTATTATCGGTGTCACATCGAAATAAATCAATAAGTTGGTTTTATAAGCCCATCCAAACACCCTAGAGCTATTTAGCTCTTATTTAAATATAAAAAATCAAACAATTTGAAATAAAATACATCTGGTCATTTGATTTTTATATTCATTAAGTTCTAAATTTAATAAGTTGCATCTTAGTATTGATCTTTCATGATAAATTATTGTTTGATTTTTATTTTAGATAAATAATTTGAACAATAAAAATTATCATTTTAATCTCATGTCTATGTATCCAATTTTCATTTACTCCTACGTTACATGACTTTCTAGATTATCCCGATCTGTTCTCGAGTTTTAGAAGAAAAGAAAAGAAAAGAAAGTGAAAGGAAAAAAAGGAAAAGAAAAGAAAGGAAGAGAAATAACTTTTTTATTTGTGTTCTTGAGAGTGAAGAGAAAGGAAAGAAAGCGAAAGAAAGGAAATAAATATTCATGTTCTTGAGTAGGAGAGAAAGAAAATATATCATTTTTACAATTATACCCTTATTTATTTTACAGTAGAATGTAATTGATGGGTAGATATGTAGTTTTATAAATATTTTTAATTGTTATAAAAAAGATTCTTTCCTTTCCTTCCCTTTCCTCCCATATTTCACTGTGTTCTCGAGTTTTTTTTATGAAGGAAAGGAGGGGAAAGGGAAGGAAACTAGGGAGAAAGAAAAAATGTTTGTGTTCTCGAGTTTTTTTAAGGAGGGAAAGGGAAGGAAAATGATGGAAAATTATGTTGATTTTCCTTCCAAAACTTTCCTCCCAAATGCGGGAGGAAAGGGAAGAAAAGGAAAGAATTTTTTTTATAAAAATTAAAAATATTTATAAAATTACACATCTACCAATCAATTGCATTCTACTACAAAATAAATAAGGGTATAATTGTAAAAATGACATATCTCCTTTCCTTTCCCTCCTACCCAAGAAGATGAATATTTATATTCTTTCATTCCCTTTCTTTCCTTTCTCTTTAGTCTCAAGAACATAGATAAAAAAAATTATTTCTTTTCCTTTCTTTTCTTTTCTTTCCTTCTAAAACTCGAGAACAGAGCGTTAGGAGGAAAGTTTTGGGAGGAAAATCAACATAATTTCCCATCTTTTTCCTTCCCTTTCCCTCCTTAAAAAAATTCGAGAACACAAACACTTTTTTCTTTCCCCCTACTTTCCTTCCCTTTCTCTTCCTTTTCGTTCGTAAAAAAAACTCGAGAACATAGATGGATGCAGTCTAAAGTTAATATTGCAGACTTGAATGAAAATAAATTATTTGATAAATATTCAAAATGACAAACCAATAAAACCAATATTAATTATTTAAAATAAAATAAGTAATATGAATTCAACAAGTTTATAAAACAATATTTAATAACTTAAAATATATTTAAAATAATAAAATATTATTGTTTGATTACACTATTTAATTTCTACATGTTGGTAAATGATTTATTTTTCAATGAGACGTGTGATTAAAATTGTAGAACAACGGTAATCTTGGAAAAATGCTAACTTAATGTACTAAGATATGATAAGCTAACTTAACATATTAAGTCAATCTCTTAGCATTAAGTTAAAATCAAACACATTAATATAACTTAATTAATTAAGCTAACCGTCCATTAAACTTATTAAGTTAAAATCAAACACCCCCTTAAGAAGTGTTAAGAGATTTTTTTTTTAAAACAATCAGACCCTTTGTGTTGAAGAAGTTGCAGAAAACCTCAGAAAAAACCTTGTAATGTTAACTTTAGGGTCTCAACCGTAATTAAAAATTGTGTAGGGTTAGTTTCTACTAATCTGAAACTTTAGGGGCCTTTCTTGAAAATGTCTCTCGTGGGCCTATTTAACGAATCCTTAGGGGTCTTTCTTGAAAGGTAATTGTGTAACGTGATCATTTGAAATTATATATATATGGATGGAGGTTAGTGCTTTTGATCCTGGCCCTTAAAATTAATCCTGAGATCAAATCCTGACCGTATAAATTCCCTATTTTACAGTTTTTCTCTCCAACTTGCAATCTAATAACCTCTAACCACGCTTCCTCATTTATCTCCCTCCCACTCCCCCTGATTTCTCTCCACTCCTCATCATCCACCTTCCGATCTCGCTCTCACCCAACAAGAAACGGGATCGATCAACAGTCGTATGCTCCTTTGCCTTTGTTCGCAAACCAGGTTAGGTTTTATGCTCCTCCTCCTCCTCCTTGTCTGTTTACTGTTTATGTGTTGAGTTTATCTCTGAAACCTCCAAAATTCCACCGGATTAATCACAACCACTCTCTAATTTTCTTTTTTATGTTCGAGGGTTCTTTGTCTTCTTTATTTTTGGGGGTTTTAGAGATCAACGGTGTCACTCGCAAAGGGTTTTCCAAGATTCATTCACAACCAACTACAATCTGCACTTTAACCTTGAGAATAGCGCTTTCATTTGGGCACCATTTATGCATCCACACACAACATCTTCTTTGCGATTTGATTCCGACTTCGAAAATGCTTCGATTTTTTAATCAAATTTTATTTCTATATGTGTCTTTAAATTCAACATTGCTTTCAGTTTAGGGAAAGAAGAGTATACACAGTAACATGAGAGCGACTATGGTGATATGAACCGCAGGTAATCAATGTGTATTTTTATGATATCAGAGGCTTATATATGCGAGTTAAGTGATATTCAGCTGTTTCGATCACACTGATACAGGATGCCAAGAAGGTGGAGCAATTATATAGTGACCCTGTTCGGAGGCTGGTTGCTTATTGCCTTCTTATGTATATTGATACAGTTGTTGTTTCAGATTGTAAGGGGGGTATTGCAGTCTTGTCTTGGTCGCATCAATCAGGTGGTAAGCTTTCCGTGCCTTTGCGAACTTCAAAATCATCTTTCCAAGCGTGTGATTTTCAACTGGTTTCGTTACTGCAAAGTTCTTTCTAGCTGAAATTGCTTTAAGTTTCGAGCCATTTTCGTTATTTTGTTGCTTGTCATATGGTCTTGGATTGTTTTTATTCTACTTTCAAGTTGAAGGTCAAGTGGTTCTGGAAGCAACTGATCCATATGTAATAACGAGACTACTTGAGATTTTTAGTTCAATCATAAAAACTAAAGGGGAGGGATAGCGAAAGTACGAGTGCAGGGTCGGGCGATAACAAAGAGACAGCTCTGCAGGAGAGAGAATCAGCTGAAAATGAGGTAGAGAAATTGAGGCATACGCCAAAGGAAGGAGTTGAAGACTCGAATGTTGGAGGTTTCACTCAAAAAGGATGACTGCAAGCTGATGCTTGACCCTGTGATAGGTGAAATGCAAGGTACGTATGTCTATATGTAGCAATATATCAATAATATTATTCTTTAATTAAATTAATGATATTAATTTGTTTGTAGTTGGTTTACACAATCATAGACGTTCTATCATCCTCCTGCTGCTCTAATTCTATCGGATGTTCTTGGTGTTCTTGCCACTCTTGGGACCATTGACGACATTAATCTTAGCAGGTATTGCTTCACTAAAATAAAATCAACTTTATGTATTGTAATATAGGACATCGAATATGTTATCATAGACTTCTTTATACTATTTAGTTTATCGCATAAGAGCTTACTGCAAGAGCTCCCACCTTCACTTACCTTATCATATAACATTATCGGTTCTATTAGAGTATCTGGGACTGGATACCCTGTTGGCATTAGTCTGCAGGACATACGATGGTGTTTAAAATCTTGATACTTGTGTTGAAGATGGGCTTATAAATAAAACAACTGCTCTTTATGGCCTTGGAGCTTCCATGAAATCTTGAAGGAAGATTTCATGTCATCTGTCTTGAATAACTCATGTATGTATTGAATTTAAATTAATTTTTGTCATCCTATACATACATACATACATACTATATATATTCAGAATATAGATATGAAATTCATATATATATATAAAATTCGTGTTTTTGATGGATCATGCCATATGGTTGTGTGTTTATGGCTCTATCCTTCTACCTTTTGCTCACATTCTTGCACATTTTCACTAAAAAGTTGTTTACTCTTTAGGGTAGCTAACAAATATGAGCACATCCCACCCCAAACCTTATTTGAGTCGGTTTGGTTGGGTTTTGTGTTACTCAATTATATAAGAAGCTAGATATTCTCACCCACTTTTTGAAGTGCTTCGTGAGTATGTTGTATATGCTTTTTTGTAAGTATATAATATTTATATACAACAAATACTCTCGCACACTCTTCACCCTTGAACTCTAATCAATAACCAGAATACTGCTAGACCAATGACCCTTTGGTACATTACTTTCACTTTCCTGAATCACTCTTGGACTTCTATGCAATAATTAATTAAGTTCACCAACGGTGCTATGATTAGACTTTTACCACCGTGTATAAGAAACAAATTGTAGTTCTTTGTTCTATATCTAAAAATTAGTTGCTCTATGATTTTATATTTTCACTAGGTTGTTTTCCGAATTATTTTTTCATATCGCTTGTAAAGTTGTAATACTAAAATCAGAACTATATGATTATGTGGCATACCTAACTCCCAACACACACAATAATAGATTGTGAATTTGTTTTTCTTTATTTCTTTGGTTAGTATTTTAGCCTTTTATTTAAGAGGGTGTTTCTTATACATTTTTACACAAATGATTAATAAAGCGTCCCATAATCTCTATATATATAGGAGGCACCAAGTGTGCATATGCATCATTTGATAGCAAATCATGTAATACTTGTCACGATATAAAATTCGTCGTTGTAGAAGAGAAGTAAGAGACAAGAGGCATGCTGAAATCCAAATTAAGTTGGTTGCATGAATTGTTTGAGTTGAGAGACCATGCAAACTCCAACATTGAGCAAAGGAATTGAGATGAGCGATACCTCAAGCCCATGATTAGTCTTTTTTCTTGCATGCGATATTGGATTTTGGCTATATTCGCTTTGATTTGTAACTTTGTATATTTAATAATATCAAAACAGGTTCATCAGAGCTTAGATATTAGTGGCTTTGATTTATAACTTTATATATTTGAGGCCAATATTCAAAAGGCTTATATTGCATTACCCGAAAGATTAAAGGTAAAAATTTGATGAAAGTTGTAGTGCAAATCAATTACCAGCAAGTTTGCTGGCAACATCTTCAAGTTTAAGTTTTGGAACAAATTGTTTTACCTTCTTTTTTGGTACTTGATCTCTAGCACTATGGCTCTCCAGGTGGCCAAATGCACAGAAAAAAAACGACTAAGAATTAACACACTTATTTAGAGCATCTCCAGCTTCTCTATAATAACTTTAAAATAGAGAACTAAATGTCAAAATTTCTAAAATAAATTGCAATCAACTCCAACAAATCCTCTACTTTAAAGATTTCACTATTGATTATATTATTTAAATATTCTATAATTTTATGATCCCGATACACTTTAAGAAAAAAATATATATATATAATGATATTAATTTACTCTTATTGGTGGAATAAATAAAAAAAATCATTTCTCTCTCTTCTATTTGGAATTTTAGAGAAATCTCTATATTTAGAAATTTTCTCATAAATCTCTATTTTAGAGAATGGGATAGAGAATCTGTTGGAGGAGTTTAGAGAACAAAATAACGTTTTCTTTATTTTAGATAAGCTGTTGGAGATGCTCTTACCGAGTAAGATTTTAGTCAACAAAAACGACTACGACTATCTATGCAACAATTTACCTGGTAAGCCTAGCTGTGGTAAGAGTTGTCGCCCTCACTTATCGGGTAAGACTTTCGGTCCTTGCCTTGCTCTTACCTGATAGTAAGATTCAATGGGATATATGTGGGAATCTTTTTTAATAGTGTTACCGGTTTAAAAAAAAGCCACTATGTCCTATGGGGTTGTTTATTAAGTATTTGCTCACACAACAACTATATAGTGCTGTTATCAAGTGGAGGTCCATAGGGGTTGATTGGGGCATGTTTTAGAGCATTTTCTGGGTTATTTGAGGTCTGTTTCGGCGATGCTTAAAATATGTTTAGAAATTCGGCGACGCTTAAAATATGTTTAGAAATTGATTTTGGTCGGTCCTTTCGTCTCCGTCTAGAGGGATTTGATAGGGTACATTGTGAGGTACTAGAAGTATTACTTGGGGTGTCAATCAAGTTAGGATAAAACCTTTGTCACATAAATTTATGCTCACATTTCACATATTATCGATTTGTTCAGGTTGATAAATCGTTGCTTTGTTTAAGTTCTGTTTCGGGGACGTTTGGAATTTGTTTAAAGTCATGTCGTATACCCGACCAACGGACGGGTATAAGTGCTTTTCATCTCAGCCGTTGAAATTAAATCTGAGATTAAATCTTGACCCTTTAAAATCACTATTTTACAGTTATTAGATTAGGTTTACATCTCATCTCCTGCGTACGCTTCCATCCAACTCTCTTGAAAACACGTTCCCACACTTCTCTTACAGGCCCTTTCCTCCCCACGAACTCTGGTTACTCTCCACATTCCATTTGCTGAGACTTTACCCACGTCCCTAAAACCACTCCCCTGAATTGACGGTCCTCTCTAAATCTCCTCTATATTACGTCTATAAATGGTCGAACTAGATGTCATTTACACACACAGAGTGTGAAATATGGGAGAACTGCAGAGGATAGAGCGGAAGCATCGTCCACGACCGAGAGCCAATTTCCAGTGACGAGGGGTAATAATTTCTTATTGTTCATGAATTGATGATATCCTTGCGATATGGTTGGTTTTTGTTTTAATTGACATTTGCTGGGGATATGATTGTGCTCTCATTTGAAACATGAATTTAGTTTAAACAAAAGCTATCATTTATTTGTTGTTTGACTTTTTTTCTGGGTGAAACATCAATTTTGCATTAGCTTGGTTCCAAGATAAGAGATGCATTTTCAACTGTATCTATCATTTATCAAATGCTTTTATTGGTTTCTTTATTCAATGTTTTCTTTCTTTATTTCTGAAGAACCCCTCTTTGTTTTTGGCTTTTTTGATTATAGATTCTGAACAAGTAAGCAATCGAAGCTTCAGAAAGTTCAAAGCTTGATGACGATGTTAGCTTTTATCAAACCGTAGATCCTAATGTGGCCAAGATTTTCCAAATTGATCCTGATGTAAAACGCCCAACTTTAGTTTTGCTGAGAAAGTGACCCATCATGGTCTGTTTCTTCATTTGGTTTTGCACATCATTATATCATTTGATGAATGGCAGTGGTCTTATGATATTTTTTAATGTTTTCCGTTTTTTCTTTTTTCGTACAGGTATTCTATTTGACAAGTCTGCAATTAAGGAGTTTGTTTTTGCAAATAAACCTCCCTTGGTGACAATGTTTTCCAGAGAAAGTGCATCTTTGATTTTCGAAAGCCCAATAAAGAAACATGTAAATATAGTAATTAATATGCACAAGTTATCAAAGAACAATGTAAGTATTTCTCTTCATATGGAGTATTTGGGAGTTCACCGTAATAGCATAAACCGTTATCTCTATTCTCAGGTGATGCTATTTGCATCATCAACGGGTTCAACTAAGGTTGTGCAGAGATTTATGGACGCTGCAAAGTTATTTAAGGGGAAGGTAATTGGAAATTGCAATTCTGTCGATATCAAAATAACACCCAAATAATATCTTTGAGAGAGATTTTGTAACCCACTTTACTTCATATCTGGACAGCTTGTTGGAGATTATTTTAGTACCACGGGAGATGCTCCACAAGTAATGCGTGTTTCAACTAAGCATCTATTCTCTATTTTACTTCTATTTTGGTTACCAGTTATATCGTTCTTTTTTTTCCTTTCAAAACTTTTTGCAAGATTAAGTGCAAACAATAAGTATATATTGCATGTCTTAATCAGATTATTGGGTACACCGGAAATGATGATGCTAAGAAGTTTGTATTTGATGCAGATCTTACCGATGAAAACCTTAAGGTATTATTAGTTGGCCAGTGCTGAACAGAAACATAGAGCTTTTCGGATCTGATTGATGTCTTTTCTCTATTTGCCAGGCTTTTGGGGAGGACTTTTTGGATGACAAGCTTAAAGCTTTCTACAAATCGGATCCAATTCCTGAGCATTTAAGTTCTTAGTTAGGGCCTTCTGATTTGTATATTATCTTTCTTACAGTGAGGTAACTTTTTTTGGGCAATTGTTACAGATGCAGAATGATGGTGATGTGAAGATAGTAGTTGGAAATAACTTTGATGATATTGTCTTGGATGAGTCAAAAGATGTTCCACTAGAGGTACTTAACAAAACAAATATAGACGGTGTTTGCTTTGATTGGTTGTTGGTGGGAGTTAGAGAAATTTCATGGTTAAACAACTGTGTTTTTTATGCAGGTTTATGCACCATGGTGCGGGCATTGCCAACCTCTGGAACCAACTTACAACAAGCTTGCTAAGCATTTGCGTGATGTTGACATAAGGATTCTTTCTTTAATTTTAGGCAACAAGATTGGTGCGTCTTCCAAGCGAATATATATCACATTGCTGGAGTGGATAGCTTGACTCATAGATGCCAACAACCTTTTGGTTTACATATCAAATTGATAAATATTTACTATTTCAACATTGTTCTGTAGATAGATCTGTTTTTAAAATAATGAGATAATGAAAGGCAATTGTTTTAAAAAAATGGGAAAAGCTTGAAAAAGGCATAATGAAATACGAGTCTAATTTTCTTCGTACCATGTTCTGTAAGAGCACTTCAAAAATAAGATCTATATATTCTTGTTCTGTAATTTTGTTCGTACCATGTTCGTAATGCTCTCTGGACGCTCCTAGCATGGATCCTTATATTAAGCACTAACTTGATTGATAAATTATTTGTGTTTCAATTGTTTTCTGTTGAGTTTGATTTACTTACAGTTGGTGCCATCACTCATCCAGTCATTAGACATCACATCGAGCTTTGCGTACCAGAATATCTATCCATTCATCTATCGGACATCTTTTCTTCACCGGGTAAAGTAATCTTTTATTTTTATGTTTTGGTTTCCATCAGAAATTTCGTTTTTGTTGAACCGAGTTTCAGAAAGCATGTATCTAGATATTAAAAGGGCAGTGGTACATTTTGTTGTTACCGTTTTTTGGCCCTTGGATCTATATGTCTTTTCATCAACAGTGGGTTCATCAACAATCCTGTTTTGGTAATTATACTTGGGATTTGCTTGGAGCTCTATTTATGGTTGGAATGGCATCTAGCCCAATAACTCACTCAAGGAGACACTAATGATGTATATTTGTTGGCTTAAGTCAAGTTTAATGGACCGTTTATCAAACACTTATCGGGCTACTTAACTTATCGGATTAACATGACAAGGGCCAATACCCAGTAAGAGATAAGGCAAGGAACGAGAGTCTACATATTTTTTTTTAGTTGATAGAAGTTTGAGTCTTACTTTTCTTTTATAACATTATTAACATGCATCCCAAAGGCTAAATTTGGATCATAAAGCAATGTTGGTGTTGATGATGATGACCAGACCACCTTTTAGCATAGTCTTAACATATTTTTCTCGATCAAGGACTCAAATATTTACTCGAAATGGAACTACGGTATAACTGTAATTTACTTGAATATTTAACTTCATGTTTCTTCTTTATATTTGAAATAACATTTAACTTTGAGTTTTTTCTTTAACTGTAATTGTCGTTTTGTTTGAGGTTGTTGTCGAGTATGTTTAGAATCTATTTAAAGTCATGTCGTGTACCCGACCAACGGACGGGTATAATTCTAGTTTTAAATATTGTGATGACTGTGAGAGTTATTAGTGTAAAATATTGTTTTACATGAATTTTTTTTTATCTAAGGTTAGAATCTAATATATTTATTGATATATATATTTGTTTTACAATGTGTTTGTTTCATATGTATTTTGTTTATAATGTGAAACTTTTCACTTTTTTTTTTCATAAATATAAAAATGTTCAAATTTTGAAACGAATATATGTTAATCAATACAATAAATTCACAAAATTCTCATAGTAATTAAAAGAATGAGAGAGAGAGAGAGAGAGAGAGATCTGATGAGAGTAGAGAGAGACTCTACCGGCGAGAGCTGGGAGAGAGTGGGTTAAGGGAGAGAGTGAGAGATAGAGCGATAGGTTAGGAGCAAAAAGAAGCGATGACAGGTACAATGATGACACAAAGACGCGAGGACACCATTGGAATCTACCTAATCAAAAGTTGACTTCATTCATGTTCTATAACTTTCCAGAAGACTGGGAAGTACACCATCTATGGAAAACCTTCAAAAGATTCGGAGAAGTTGGTGATATATACGTGGCAAGGAGAAGAATGTGCAACGGGAAGAAGTTTGGTTTCGTAAGGTTCAAGCATATAAACAGTAGTAGGGGAATGGAAAAACGACTAAACGACATATGGATTGGAACTTATAAACTCAGGGTTTTTGTGGCCAATAAAAAAGCTGACCAGAACACAAATGAGGATAACAGAAGGCAGGAGAGAAAAAGCCCGTGCAACAGTCAGAATCCCCACAGGATACAAGCATGGCACGGAAAAAGATCATATAGCGAGGTGGTAAAGGAAGGTGTGGGAGATCGAGTAACGATGAAAAGATAAATCAAAAGGAAGATGATGGTGTAGATTTGCAAAGGAGGACTAGGGAGGAGGTCATTGGAAGTTTGTTGTCGGAGGATAACGTGAAAAACGTATTGAAGAATTGCATGATCGGGAATGTACTTTCGTTAAAAGATATCAAGAAAATACAAGCGTTGTGTAAATCAGAAAACCTTGTGGAATGCTCATTGAAAACAGTGGGAGGGATAAACGTCATACTAAAGTTCGAACATGAGGAAACAATGAAAAAAACCTTAAATAATAAAGTACACGGATTACATTTTTGGATCAAAAAGGATTAAGGAAATGGTTGGAAGGATTTTGTTCGTTTGAAAGACTGAGTTGGCTAAAAATATACGGAGTGGCACTTCACGCTTGGAATGAAGTATTTGGAAAACTAGCATGAACAGTTCGTAAACTGTCTGGCGAGGATCATTTATATTCGTTTATTTAATAAACGAGCGAACATTAACACATTTTTTATGAGTTTTGCATAGAACTGTAAACAAATTAAACGTTTAGTGAGTCGTTTGTTAATCGTACGGCAGAAGGTTCATTTATTTAATAAATGAACGAACGTGAACACATTTTTTTGTTCGTTTAGTTAAAAAACAAACATGAACAATGACCTTGTTCGTTGATTTACATTTGTGAACATTCACTCATTTATGTTCTATTACATTTGTTTATATATATATTTATATATTATGACATTAGGGATGAGCTATATCAAGTAAGGTAACCTTGGGAAAAAGAAGAACCGAAAAACCCATTCAAACCGTTAGATTGAGGTAATCCAATGGAATGAAGGATATAGTTAAAAAGATGGTTATAACCACCTCTCTTATGTAACACTAAAAGAAATACATATATATATATATATATAGTTATTGCGAAAATAATTAGTGAATAAAGGTATAGAAGAGAAAGTAATTCAACCGCAAGTGGAAGGTTAAAAGTAAAATAAGGAGGAAAGCCAAAGGAGGGAAGACGTAACTTCTAGGGACCTGTTTTGCCAAGTCCTAAAAGTTATAAAATTTGAGACGTGGGTTTGTAGTTGAGACAATTTAGGCGGCAACGGTTTTACGATATCAGAGTTCCTTAAGAATGAAATGAAGGGAGTTACTCGACTTCTTTTTCTATATATATATATATATAGAGAGAGAGAGAGAGAGAGAGAGAGAAGGAGCAGGAAACTACGGTTCAAGTCGAGGGTCGATCACAACGATATTGAGGTAAGAGATTCTCGTTCTTTCTCGATTTTATGTTACTTTTATCCGATAAGCATATTCGTAATCAAAATAAGTCGAAGTAAGGTGCGTATGTAATCTAAAGGACAACATTAATTCGGTTGAAAATGCAGAAGGTTCATATATATATATATATGTGTGTGTGTGTGTATAGATATATATATACATATATTCAAGGTTCGATGATGGTTCCATGTGGACGTTGAGTATCATGTTTTGAATAGCGATATTCAGGGGCGGAACACAAGTCCTTTAATTAAGGGGGCCGAACCTAACAAATGTATCTTAAAAATATATAATAAAAAAGTTTTCAACCTAATCACTAATGTGTCACAATATATACAGGGGCCATATATACATAACCATATATACATAACCATCTGAGCTAAGTGCAATTTAGTGATAATATTTCTAATTTATAGTATTTATGGGATAAAGCGCAGGGGCCATGGCCCCCCTAGGCCCCCGATATTCGAAACGAGGCCTTGTGGGGGGTTGATGTATTTACTGTAATTAAGCATGCTTACGATTTGAGTTGTCGTTTATTTTATGTATGAGATATGGAGTTGATTAAAGCTTTGGATTCAAAAACAACTCGAGAATGAAGACAAAGATGGGGTTGTGGTCTTGGATAGAAATGAAAATGTCCGTGAAAGATCACGTGCATATCGTCTGTGTAAACATACATGTTTATGAAGCCTTTTAGTGGTGTATGGTCAATGTTGGGATATTGCATAGTGTTATATATATATATATATACACACACCTGTGAGTGTGTATGACATCGTGTGGTATATATGTGCATGAGGGCTTTTATGTATGTATATATATATATATATACACATATAGGGGTGAGTATAACCGAGTACCCGGTCATTTTTCATGGAACTGGAACCAGAATCGCTAACACCGGTTCCTTATATTTTGGAACCGGAACCAATGGGAACCGGTTCCAGTACCGGGTACCCGGCTTCAACTTTTTTTAACATTTTTTTACATTCACTACTAGAAAATTGAGTATTTTTAACGGAAATTAATTTTCTACGGAAAATGTCGTTGAAAATTTCTACGAATTTTAGAGGATTATTGACAGAACATAAATTTTCTACGAATTTTCAACGAATTTCCGTTCAAAATCTCTCACAAACATATTTGCATTTTCAAACAAAAACTTTTCAACGTAATGTCTCGTCAAAAAGTTTTTGGTTGAAAATGCATTTTGTGAGATTTTCAACGGAAATTCGTTGAAACTTCGTAGAAAATTTATGTTTTGTCAATAAACCCTCTAAAATTCGTAGAAATTTTCAACAACATTTTCCGTTGAAAATTTTCGTTGAAAATACTCAATAATCTAGTAGTGATTGCATACGATAAAAATGTAATTATAAACTACAAAATACCGACTTAAAATAATAAATACAACAAATGGTCAAAACTAATTCGATAAAAACTGGTTATTACATAAACAAACTCGAAAGTTTGAGTTTTTATTTATTATTTATAAATATATAAAATATTTTTTATTTAAAAGTGGGGGTAACGGGTACCCAGCGGGTAACGGTTCCAAAAAAATGAGAACTGGAACCAATCACATCGGTTCCGATTCCGGAACCGGCAGTTCCGAAGCGGTTCCGGTTCCAAAGGCGGGTACCTGGTTCCGATGCTCACCCCTATATATATAAATGTTGGTTCATTTACAAACTGGATGAATCGTACAAACTCGTACAAACCATATATAAAAATAAAATTTTCATGATTTTCTTTCATCAAATGCTATGATTTAAGATGTTATTACATGTATGTTTGTTTTACCTTGTGAAAAAATTACATGTGAAAAAAATATATGTGAAACTTTTACATTATGAAACAAATACATATACTTATGAAAACAAATAATTGTGAAACTTTTACATCATGAAATAAACATATATGTAATAACATCTTTAAGTTATAGCATTTGATGAAAAAAATCATGAAAAAGTTATTTTTATATATGGTTTGTACGATTCATCCGGTTCGTAAATAAACCAATATATATATATATATATATATATATATATATATAAATAAATAAAGTGGGTGTTGGTGCATGGATATATTCCATGCATACACGTGTGATGATATTCATATATGTAAAAAAAATGGAGCCATTTTGTGAGGAAGAAAACCAAAAGATATGGATTATGGTTCATGCATAATAGGATGAAAATTGATAAATTTTATCCTTTTAAATTATTTGTTTAAGGTTGGGTTATTCTTTTTGGTAAATTATTTTATATGATTAAATAGCTTAGTGATGATTTTAAGGCATCGTGAATGGGATAAAATGATACAAACGTTTTGGTTCAAAGCAGTAAACTTATGAATATATAAGAGATTAATATGGCATTATGGAACGTCGCAAGCTTAGTACTTAGAGTTGGTTTTGACTTTAAGACGAGTTGGATTGACCATAAGTTAACTTTCTGGTGCATATTGTGTAGGTCGTCAATCAAAAGTTATCACTACTTGATCTGCAATATCAGGTGAGTCTTCATTAGACTTTCTGGGATGTATGCATACATAAAGAAATATATTTTGACATGATATTTATTTGGAGTTACGTATGTGATGTATGATGGAAGATGTTTTTATGTACATGTTTACGTATGTATGTTACATGTATATAATTGTTATGAGGAGATGCATGCTATTTATTTATTGGTTTTTGAATACATTTAGCATGTTATTTTGGAGTCGATTATTATGTGGCACATTATGGTGTCGATGATGGTGTATGGGGGTCAAGCTCGATATGTCACACTCAGGGTGGCACGACCCCGAAATGGGTGCCGGACGAGTGTGAGCCGCGCAACCAAGGGAATGTTAGTGACAAAGTGGACCTACCCGGTGAGGCATTCCAGGAGCCATTTTGGAGTAAAATGTTTTTACATTGACATGCATATTATTTATTGATGTTTAATATTTATGCATGATATGGAGTATTTTTTTATGTGCATGTAAACCATAAACTCACTTAGCTTTTTAGCTAAGTATTAGTATACATCTCAGGAGCTCGTGGTTCAGGTTTGGACAAAGGAAAGGGCAAGGCATAAATATGACTCATTATGTTATTTCCTTCTATGTATTATGTTAGTCGCTAAACTTATTTATGTTATGTATTTGGAGTTTATGTAACATAACCTAGTATGGGATGGGCTAATGTTGGATACTTGTATTGTGTAAGTTAAGACTTCCGATGTGTTTGTGGTATCAATTGTACCTTATTGCCAAGTTCGACGACATAAGGTAATATTTGGAATGTATGATGTGACATTACTCATAGGTGGAAATGAGGGTGTTACAAGTTGGTATCAGAGTTGTAGTTTAAAAGAATTAGGTTAAGTCATTAGCCTAAGCTTAAACTGGGCAGTGTATTGGTAATGAGGGATGAGGAGTATATGACTGTTTATGTCCTAGCATTACCTCGCCTTACATTACTAAGCTTTGATCAAATTGGTGATTTATTTACGTTTTAGAATTTCTTGCTTTATACATATTAAGTATAATCATATTTTGATGCACAACCTGATGTCCTTCTATGGGTTTGTAGGAGCATGGCTAGAGGTAGTAGGACTACAGCTAGAGCACGAGTTGGTCGCCCAATAGCGGCATGACTAGGTGTGAGAGCTTCAGCATCTAACCACCACCGCGACAGCCCTAGCAGGAGTGGTCCCAGTCGGAGCGGCCCTAGTAGGAGCAGTCCCAACAGCATCCGACGTAGCATGAGTCATGAGACCAGCCCTAGCACGAGCGACATTCAGGTTGTGGCGGAGAAGGAGGACCCATCTGAGTACTCATAGGAGGAGTATAGCTCGAGTACACCCACCCGAGAGGATTACCAGGAGGAGGCGCTAAGACTAAATGGAGAGATCGCTATGTTGAGGGATGACTTGTCCCGGTCCCAAGAGGAGATCGCGGCAGTGAGGCATATCATACATCACCTACAGAGGGTACTAACTCAGCAACGGAAGACGGTAGATGAGTTGACTACTGATAATGGCACGATTTGGGGAACTGTTCGCACACTGAGAGGGAAGTGTGTCGAGCTTGAGGGGGAGTTTAGGATGGCGAGGCGATCTTGGAGGACTCGGTTGGCAGATCGTAACCGGTACTACCACGCTGCAGTATTGAAGTATTTAGGCCTGGTCTAAGGGTACTTCACTGGGTGGAGGCGCTTGTACCGTGGGGCCCAAGCTTGAGGTTTCTCTGGATGTACCGACCGGGGAGACCTATGAAGACGCAAGAAGAGCCATCTACCATCCGAATGATTTGCAGCATATTCAATCTAGAGAAGAGATAGATAGGAGGGTTAGGGATTTTTATCAACGATTTGACGGACATTTACCGAACGAATAAAAGATTCTATTTCTTGTAATTCTTATTTGATGTCTAGTGCATAGTATTTGGATAATCCGCCGGTGAAGAAGAAACTACTAGGAAACGAACATGAAAATGAAAACGAGAAGGAATTGCAACAAGAAAACGAGAAGCAGTTTGAACAAGAAAACGAATACCTACATATCACCAAACCCTAATGGTAATATAAGTTCTTGTGATCCTGAAAAAGACTCGACCCTTGTTGAAAAACTGAAGCCTATTTGCAAAATCCTCAACCCTCCTATCTATCTCTTCTCTCGATTGAATATGAAACACATCCATAGAAATAGATGAAAAGGGAAACACCTCACAGACGTGTTTTCGTATGAAAAAAAACAAGGCCTTAATGCCTCTTATTCATCTGAAAACACGTCCGTGGGGTTACTCCCTTTTCATTTTTTTCTCTGGACGTGTTTCATATTCAAACTAGAGAAGAGATAGACAGGAGGGTTGGGGATTTTTCAAATAGGCTTCAACTTTTTAACAAGGGTCGAGTCTTTTTCATGATTACAAAAACTCATATTAACGTTAGGGTTTGGTGATTTGTGGGTATTTGCTTTCTTGTTCAACTCCCTTCTCCTTCTCTTGTTCGAATTCCTTCTCGTTTTCATTTTCATGTACGCTTCCTAGAAGTTTCCTCATCAACGATGAACTATCCAAAAAATCCTATACCCTAGATGGTAAAGAATAATTACAATAAATAGAAACACTCATTCGTTGGCTAAAAATCCCTCAAATCGTTGCCAAAACCCCTCTAAGACAATATCAAAAAATCTGAGAGTTTAAACCTTTATCAACCTTGAATTTCAATATCAATAGTTTGAATCGTGAACCAAAAGATAGGTTTGGAGGGATTCGAATGTTTGCGTAGGAGGCATTTTAATTAGGGCAGAACTTGGATAGGGTGAACTGAAAATGCCTCCTTCGCACAATTTTGGATCCCTCCAAACCCATCTTTTGGCTCGCAATTCAAACAATTGATATCATAATTCAAGGTTGATAAAGCTTTAAACTCTCTGATTTTTTGAGATTGCCTTGAGCTCATAGGGGTTTTAACAATGATTTGACGGACATTTAACGAAGAATTAGAGCTTATATTTCTTGTAATTCTTCTTTGAAGTCTAGTGCATAGGATTTGGATAATCCGTCGGTGAAGAAGATACTACTAGGAACCGAACATGAAAATGAAAACGAGAAGGAATTGGAACAAGAAAACGAGGAGTTTGAACAAGAAAATGAATGCCTACATATCACCAAACCCTAAAGGTAATATAAATTCTTGTGATCCTGAAAAAGACTCGGCTCATGCGCAAAATTGAAGCGTATTTGCAAAATCCTCTACCCTCCTATCTATCTCTTTTCTCGATTGAATATGAAACACATCCATAGAAAGAAATGAAAAGGGAATCACCTAACAGACGTGTTTTCATATGAAAACGAAAAAACAAACAAGGCCATAATGCCTCTTATTCATCTGAAAACACGTCAGGAGGGTTGGGGATTTTTCAAATAGGCTTCAACTTTTCAACAAGGGCCGAGTCTTTTTCATGATTACAAAAACTCATATTAACGTTAGGGTTTGGTGATTTGTGGGTATTTGCTTTCTTGTTCAACTCCCTTCTCCTTCTCTTGTTCGAATTCCTTCTCGTTTTCATTTTCATGTACGCTACCTAGAAGTTTCCTCTTCACCGACGACTATCCAAAAAATCCTATACCCTAGATGATAAAGAATAATTACAATAAATAGAAACTCTCATTCATCCGCTAAATATCCCTCAAATCGTTGCCAAAACCCCTCAAAGACAATATCGAAAAATCCTAGAATTTAAACCTTTATCAACCTTGAATTTCAATATCAATAGTTTGAATCGCGAACCAAAAGATGGGTTTGGAGGGATTCGAATGTTTGCGTAGGAGGCATTTTAATTAGGGCAGAACTTGGATAGGGTAAACTGAAACTGCCCCCTTCGCAAAATTTTGGATCCCTCCAAACCCATCTTTTGGCTCGCATTTCAATGTGTATATATCATAATTCAAGGTTGATAAAGCTTTAAACTCTCTGATTTTTTGAGATTCCCTAGAGCTCATAGGGGTTTTACCAACGATTTGACGGACATTTAACGAAGAAATAGAGCTTCTATTTCTTGTAATTCTTCTTTGAAGTCTAGTGCATAGCATTTGGATAATCCGTCGGTGAAGAAGAAACTACTAGGAACCGAACATGAAAATGAAAACGAGAAGGAATTGGAACAAGAAAACGAATACCTACATATCACCAAACCCTAATGGTAATATAAATTCTTGTGATCCTGAAAAAGACTCGGCTCCAGCGGAAAAACTGAAGCCTATTTGCAAAATCCTCAACCCTCCTATCTAACTCTTCTCTCGATCGAATGAGAAATACATCCATAGAAATAAATGAAAAGGAAAACACCTCACAGACGTGTTTTCATATGAAAACGAAAAAAACAAACAAGGCCTTAATGCCTCTTATTCATCCGAAAACACTTCCGTGAGGTTACTCCCTTTTCATTTCTTTCCCTAGACGTGTTTCATATTCAATATAGAGAAGAGATAGACAGAAGGGTTGGGGATTTTTCAAATAGGCTTCATTTTTTCAACAGGGGCCGAGTATTTTTCATGATTACAAAAAATCATATTAACTTCAGGGTTTGGTGATTTGTGGGCATTTTCTTTCTTGTTCAACTCCCTTCTCCTTCTCTTGATCCAATTCCTTCTCGTTTCCATTTTCATGTCCGCTTCCTAGAAGTTTCCTCTTCACCGACGAACTAGCCAAAAGATCATGTACCCTAGACGGTAAAGAAGAATTACAATAAATAGAAACTCTCATTCGTCCGCTAAATATCCCTCAAATCATTGCCAAAACCCCTCTAAGACAATATCCAAAAATCCGAGAGTTTAAACCATTATCAACCTTGAATTTCAATATCAATAGTTTGAATCGCGAACCAAAAGATGGGTTTGGAGGGATTCGAATGTTTGCGTAGGAGGCATTTTAATTAGGGAAAAACTTGGATACGGTAAACTGAAAATTCCTCCTTCGCGCAATTTTGGATCCCTCCAAACCCATCTTTTGGCTCGTAATTCAAACTGTTGATATCATAATTCAAGGTTGATAAAGCTTTAAACTCTCTGATTTTTTGAGATTCCCTTGAGCTCATAGGGGTTTTACCAACGATATGACGGACATTTAATGAAGAAATAGAGCTTCTATTTCTTGTAATTCTTCTTTGAAGTCTAGTGCATAGCATTTGGATAATCCGTCGGTGAAGATGAAACTACTAGGAACCGAACATGAAAATGAAAACGAGAAGGAATTGGAACAAGAAAACGAATACCTACATATCACCAAACCCTAATGGTAATATAAATTCTTGTGATCCCGAAAAAGACACGGCTTCTGCGGAAAAACTGAAGCCTATTTGCAAAATCATCAACCCTCCTATCTAACTCTTCTCTCGATTGAATGTCAAATACGTCCATAGAAATAAATGAAAAGGAAAACACCTCACAGACGTGTTTTCATATGAAAACGAAAAAAACAAACAAGGCCTTAATGCCTCTTATTCATCTGAAAACACTTCCGTGAGGTTACTCCCTTTTCATTTCTTTCCCTAGACGTGTTTCATATTCAATATAGAGAAGAGATAGACAGGAGGGTTGGGCATTTTTCAAATAGGCTTCATTTTTCAACAAGGGCCGAGTCTTTTTCATGATTACAAAAACTCATATTAACGTTAGGGTTTGGTGATTTGTGGGCATTTGCTTTCTTGTTCAACTCCCTTCTACTTCTCTTGATCCAATTCCTTCTCGTTTTCATTTTCATGTTCGCTTCCTAGAAGTTTCCTCTTCACCGACGAACTATCCAAAAGATCCTGTACCCTACACGGTTAAGAAGAATTACATTAAATAGAAACTTTCATTCGTCCGCTAATATCCCTTACATCGTTGCCAAAACCCCTCTAAGACAATATCGAAAAATCCGAGAGTTTAAACCTTTATCAACCTTGAATTTCAATATCAATAGTTTGAATCGCGAACCAAAAGATGGGTTTGGAGGGATTCGAATGTTTGCGTAGGAGGCGTTTTAATTAGGGTAGAACTTGGATAGGGTAAACTGAAAATGCCTCCTTCGCACAATTTTGGATCCCTCCAAACCCATCTTTTGGTTCACAATTCAAACTGTTGATATCATAATTCAAGGTTGATAAAGCTTTAAACTCTCTGATTTTTTGAGATTGCCTTGAGCTCATAGTGGTTTTACCAACGATTTGACGAACATTTAACGAAGAAATAGAGCTTCTATTTCTTGTAATTCTTCTTTGAAGTCTAGTGCATAGCATTTGGATAATTCGTCGGTGAAGAAGAAACTACTAGGAACCGAACATAAAAATTAAAACGAGAAGGAATTGGAACAAGAAAACGAATACCTACATATCACCAAACCCTAATGGTAATATAAATTCTTGTGATCCTGAAAAATACTTGGCTCCTGCGGAAAAACTAAAGCCTATTTGCAAAATCCTCAGCCCTCCTATCTAACTCTTCTCTCGATTGAATGAGAAACACATCCATAGAAATAAATGAAAAGGAAAACACCTCACAGACGTGTTTTCATATGAAAACGAAAAAAACAAACAAGGCCTTAATGCCTCTTATTCATCTGAAAACACTTCCGTGAGGTTACTCCCTTTTCATTTCTTTCCCTGGACATGTTTCATATTCAATATAGAGAAGAGATAGACAGGAGGGTTGGGGAATTTTCAAATAGGCTTCAATTTTTAAATAAGGGCCGAGTCTTTTTCATGATTACAAAAAATCGTATTAACGTTAGGGTTTGGTGATTTGTGGGCATTTGCTTTCTTGTTCAACTCCCTTCTTCTTCTCTTGATCCAATTCCTTCTCGTTTTCATTTTCATGTCCGCTTCCTAGAAGTTTCCTCTTCACCGACGAACTATCCAGAAGATCCTGTACCCTACACGGTTAAGAAGAATTACAATAAATAGAAACTCTCATTCGTCCGCTAAATATCCCTAAAATCGTTGCCAAAACCCTTCTAAGACAATATCGAAAATCAGAGAGTTTAAACCTTTATCAACCTTGAATTTCAATATCAATAGTTTGAATCGCGAACCAAAAGATGGGTTTGAAGGGATTCGAATGTTTGTGTAGGAGGCATTTTCATTAGGGCAGAACTTGGATAGGGTAAACTTAAAATTCCTCCTTCGTACACTTTTGGATCCCTCCAAACCCATCTTTTGTCTCGCAGTTCAAACTGTTGATATCATAATTCAAGGTTGATAAAGCTTTAAACTCTCTGATTTTTTGAGATTGCCTTGAGCTCATTGGCGTTTTACAAACAATTTGACAGACATTTACCGAAGAATTACAGCTTCTATTTCTTGTAATTCTTATTTGATGTCTAGTGCATAGGATTTGGATAATCAGTCGGTGAAGAAGAAACTACTAGGAAACGAACATGGAAATGAAAACGAGAAGGAGTGTGAACAAGAAAACGAATACCTACATATCACCAAACCCTAATGGTAATATAAATTCTTGTGATCCTGAAAAAGACTCGGCTCCTGCGGAAAAACTGAAGCCTATTTGCAAAATCCTCAACCCTCCTATCTGACTCTTCTCTCGATTGAATGAGAAACACATCCATAGAAATAAATGAAAAGGAAAACACCTCACAGACGTGTTTTCATATGAAAACGAAAAAACCAAACAACGCCTTAATGCCTCTTATTCATCTGAAAACACTTCCGTGAGGTTACTCCCTTTTCATTTCTTTCCCTGGACGTGTTTCATATTAAATATAGAGAAGAGATAGACAGGAGGGTTGGGGAGTTTTCAAATAGGCTTCAATTTTTTAACAAGGGCCGAGTCTTTTTCATGATTACAAAAAATCATATTAACTTTAGGGTTTGGTGATTTGTGGGCATTTGCTTCCTTGTTCAACTCCCTTCTTCTTCTCTTGATCCAATTCCTTCTCGTTTTCATTTTCATGTCCGCTTCCTAGAAGTTTCCTCTTCACCGACGAACTATTCAAAAGATCCTGTACCCTAGACGATAAAGAAGAATTACAATAATAAAAACTCTCATTCGTCCGCTAAATATCCCTCAAATCGTTGCCAAAACCCCTCTAAGACAATATCGAAAAATCCGAGAGTTTAAAACTTTATCAACCTTGAATTTCAATATCAATAGTTTGAATCGCGAACCAAAAGATGGGTTTGGAGGGATTCGAATGTTTGCGTAGGAGGCGTTTTAATTAGGGTAGAACTTGGATAGGATAAACTGAAAATGCCTCCTTCGCACAATTTTGGATCTCTCCAAACCCATCATTTCAAATTGTTGATATCATAATTCAAGGTTGATAAAGCTTTAAACTCTCTGATTTTTTGAGATTGCCTTGAGCTCATAGTGGTTTTACCAACGATTTGACGGACATTTAACGAAGAA
This sequence comes from Silybum marianum, assembly GCA_036898165.1. Lineage (NCBI taxonomy): Eukaryota > Viridiplantae > Streptophyta > Magnoliopsida > Asterales > Asteraceae > Silybum > Silybum marianum. The sequence continues at coordinate 32,629,095 of CM072536.1, forward strand.
ATAGAAGTTCTATTTCTTGTAATTCTTCTTTGAAGTCTAGTGCATAGCATTTGGATAATTCGTTGGTGAAGAAGAAACTACTAGGAACCGAACATGAAAATGAAAACGAGAAGGAATTGGAACAAGAAAACGAATACCTACATATCACCAAACCCTAATGGTAATATAAATTCTTGTGATCCTGAAAAAGACACGGCTTCTGCGGAAAAACTGAAGCCTATTTGCAAAATCATCAACCCTCCTATCTAACTCTTCTCTCGATTGAATGTCAAATACGTCCATAGAAATAAATGAAAAGGAAAACACCTCACAGACGTGTTTTCATATGAAAACGAAAAAAACAAACAAGGCCTTAATGCCTCTTATTCATCTGAAAACACTTCCGTGAGGTTACTCCCTCTTCATTTCTTTCCCTGGACGTGTTTCATAGAGAAGAGATAGACAGGAGGGTTGGGGAGTTTTCAAATAGGCTTCAATTTTTCAACAAGGGCCGAGTCTTTTTCATGATTACAAAAAATCATATTAACGTTAGGGTTTGGTGATTTGTGGGCATTTGCTTTCTTGTTCAACTCCCTTCTTCTTCTCTTGATCCAATTCCTTCTCGTTTTCATTTTCATGTCCGCTTCCTAGAAGTTTCCTCTTCACCGACGAACTATCCTAAAGATCCTGTACCCTAGACGGTTAAGAAGAATTACAATAAATAGAAACTTTCATTCGTCAGCTAAATATCCCTCAAATCGTTGCCAAAACCCCTCTAAGACAATATCGAAAAATCCGAGAGTTTAAACCTTTATCAACCTTGAATTTCAATATCAATAGTTTGAATCCCGAACCAAAAGATGGGTTTGGAGGGATTCGAATGTTTGTGTAGGAGGCGTTTTAATAAGGGTAGAACTTAGATAGGGTAAACTGAAAATGCCTCCTTCGCACAATTTTGGATCTCTCCAAACCCATCTTTTCAAACTGTTGATATCATAATTCAAGGTTGATAAAGCTTTAAACTCTCTGATTTTTTGAGATTGCCTTGAGCTCATAGTGGTTTTACCAACGATTTGACGGACATTTAACGAAGAAATAGAGCTTCTATTTCTTGTAATTCTTCTTTGAAGTCTAGTAAATAGCATTTGGATAATTCGTTGGTGAAGAAGAAACTACTAGGAACCGAAGATGAAAATGAAAACGAGAAGGAATTGGAACAAGAAAACAAATACCTACATATCACCAAACCCTAATGGTAATATAAATTCTTGTGATCCTGAAAAAGACACGGCTTCTGCGGAAAAACTGAAGCCTATTTGCAAAATCATCAACCCTCCTATCTAACTCTTCTCTCGATTGAATGTCAAATACGTCCATAGAATTAAATGAAAAGGAAAACACCTCACAGACGTTTTCATATGAAAACGAAAAAAACAAACAAGGCTTTAATGCCTCTTATTCATCTGAAAACACTTCCGTGAGGTTACTCCCTTTTCATTTCTTTCCCTAGACGTGTTTCTTATTCAATATAGAGAAGAGATAGACAGGAGGGTTGGGGAGTTTTCAAATAGGCTTCAATTTTTCAACAAGGGCTGATGCTTTTAAATGATTACAAAAAATCATATTAACGTTAGGGTTTTGTGATTTGTGGGTATTTGCTTGCTTGTTAACTTCCTTCTCCTTTTCATGTTCCAATTCCTTCTCGTTTTCATTTTCGTGTCCGTTTCCTAGAAGTTTTCTCTTCACCGGCGAACTATCCAAAAAATCTTATACCTTAGATGGTAAAGAAGAATTCCAATAAATTGAAACTCTCATTCGTCTGCTAAATATCCCTCAAATCTTTGCCAAAACCCCTTTAAGACAATATTGAAAAATCCGAGAGTTTAAACCTTTATCAACCTTGAATTTCAATATACATAGTTTGAATCGCGAACCAAAAGATGGGTTTGGAGGGATATCGAATGTTTGCATAGGAGGAATTTTCATTAGGGTAGAACTTGGATAGGGTAAACTGAAAATGCCTCCTTCGCACAATTTTGGATCCCTCCAAACCCATCTTTTGGCTCACAATTCAAACTGTTGATATCATAATTCAAGGTTAATAAAGCTTTAAACTCTCTGATTTTTTTAGATTGTCTTGAGCTCATAGGGGTGTTACCAACGATTTGACGGACATTTAACGAAGAATTAGACCTTTTATTTCTTGTAATTCTTCTTTGAAGTCTAGTGCATAGCATTTGGATAATCCGTCGGTGAAGAAGAAACTACTAGGAAACGAACATGAAAATGAAAACGAGAAGGAATTGGAACTAGAAAACAAATACCTACATATCACCAAACCCTAATGGTAATATAAATTCTTGTGATCCTGAAAAAGACACGGCTTCTGCAGAAAAACTCTTCTCTCAGCCCTCCTATCTAACTCTTCTCTCAATTGAATGTCAAATACATCCATAGAAATAAATGAAAAGGAAAACACCTCACAGACGTGTTTTCATATGAAAATGGAAAAAACAAACAAGGCCTAAATGCCTCTTATTCATCCGAAAACACTTCCGTGAGGTTACTCCCTTTTCATTTCTTTCTCTGGACGTGTTTCATATTCAATATAGAGAAGAGATAGACAGGAGGGTTGGGGAGTTTTCAAATAGGCTTCAATTTTTCAACAAAGGCCGAGTCTTTTTCATGATTACAAAAAATCATATTAACGTTAGGGTTTGGTGATTTGTGGGCATTTGATTTCTTGTTCAACTCCCTTCTTCTTCTCTTGATCCAATTCCTTCTCGTTTTCATTTTCCTGTCCGCTTCCTAGAAGTTTCCTCTTCACCGACGAACTATCCAAAAGATCATGTACACTAGACGGTAAAGAAGAAATACAATAAATAGAAACTCTCATTCGTCCGCTAATTATCCCTCAAATCGTTGCCAAAACCGCTCTAAGACAATATCGAAAAATACGAGAGTTTAAACCTTTATCAACCTTGAATTTCAATATAAATAGTTTGAATCGTGAACCAAAAGATGGGTTTGGAGGGATTCGAATGTTTGCATAGGAGGCATTTTCATTAGGGTAGAACTTGGATAGGGTAAACTGAAAATGCCTCCTTCGCACAATTTTGGATCCCTAAAACCCATCTTTTGGCTCGCAATTCTAACTATTGATATCATAATTCAAGGTTGATAAAGCTTTAAACTCTCTGATTTTTTGAGATTGCCTTAAGCTCATAGGGGTTTTACCAACGATTTGACGGACATTTAACGAAGAATTAGAGCTTTTATTTCTTGTAATTCTTCTTTGAAGTCTAGTGCATAGCATTTGGATAATCCGTCGGTGAAGAAGAAACTACTAGGAAACGAACATGAAAATGAAAACGAGAAGGAATTGGAACTAGAAAACGAATACCTAGATTTCACCAAACCCTAATGGTAATATAAATTCTTGGCTCCTGCGGAAAAACTAAAGCCTATTTGCAAAATCCTCAACCCTCCTATCTAACTCTTCTCTCGATTGAATGTCAAATACATCCATAGAAATAAATAAAAAGGAAAACACCTCACAGACGTGTTTTCATATGAAAACGAAAAAAACAAACAAGGCCTTAATGCCTCTTATTCATCTGAAAACACGTCCGTGAGGTTACTCCCTTTTCATTTCTTTCCCTGGACGTGTTTCATATTCAATATAGAGAAGCGATAGACAGGAGGGTTGGGGATTTTTCAAATAGGCTTCAATTTTTAAACAAGGGCCGAGTCTTTTTCATGATTACAAAAAATCATATTAACGTTAGGGTTTGGTGATTTATGGGCATTTGCTTTCTTGTTCAACTCCCTTCTCCTTCTCTTGATCCAATTCCTTCTCGTTTTCATTTTCATGTCCGCTTCCTAGAAGTTTCCTCTTCACCGACGAACTATCCAAAAGATCCTGTACCCTAGACGGTAAAGAAGAATTACAATAAATAGAAACTCTCATTCGTCCGCTAAATATCCCTCAAATCGTTGCCAAAACTCCTCTAAGACAATATCGAAAAATCCGAGAGTTTAAACCTTTATCAACCTTGAATTTCAATATCAATAGTTTGAATCGTGAACCAAAAGATGGGTTTGGAGGGATTCGAATGTTTGCGTAGGAGGCATTTTCATTAGGGCAGAACTTGGATAGGGTAAACTGAAAAATGCCTCCTTCGCACAATTTTGGATCCCTAAAACCCATCTTTTGGCTCATAATTCTAACTATTGATATCATAATTCAAGGTTGATAAGCTTTAAACTCTCTCGATTTTTTGAGATTGCCTTAAGCTCATAGGGGTTTTACCAACGATTTGACGGACATTTAACGAAGAATTAGAGCTTTTATTTCTTGTAATTCTTCTTTGAAGTCTAGTGCATAGGATTTGGATAATCCGTTGGTGAAGAAGAAACAACTAGGAACCGAACATGAAAATGAAAACGAGAAGGAATTGGAACAAGAAAACGAGGAGTTTGAACAAGAAAATGAATGGCTACATATCACCAAAGCCTAAAGATAATATAAATTCTTGTGATCCTGAAAAAGACTCGGCTCATGCGGAAAAACTGAAGCGTATTTGCAAAATCCTCATCCCTCCTATCTATCTTTTCTCTCGGTTGAATACGAAACACATACATAAATAGAAATGAAAAGGGAATCACCTAACAGAAGTGTTTTCATATGAAAACGAAAAAACAAACAAGGCCTTAATGCGTCTAATTCATCTGAACACACGTCCGTGAGGTTACTCCCTTTTCATTTCTTTCCCTGGACGCGTTTCATATTCAATCTAGAGAAGAAATAGATAGGAGGGTTGAGAATTTTTCAAATAGGCTTCAATTTTTCAACAACGGCCGAGTGTTTTTCATGATTACAAAAAAATCATATTAACGTTAGGGTTTGGTGATTTGTGGGCATTTGCTTTCTTGTTCAACTCCCTTCTCCTTCTCTTGATCCAATTCCTTCTCGTTTTCATTTTCATGTCCGCTTCCTAGAAGTTTCCTCTTCACCGACGAACTATCCAGAAGATCCTGTACCCTAGACGGTTTAGAAGAATTACAATAAATAGAAACTCTCAGTCGTCCGCTAAATATCCCTAAAAATCGTTGCCAAAACCCTTCTAAGACAATATCGACAAATCCGAGAGTTTAAACCTTTATCAACCTTGAATTTCAATATCAATAGTTTGAATCGCGAACCAAAAGATGGGTTTGAAGGGATTCGAATGTTTGTGTAGGAGGCATTTTCATTAGGGCAGAACTTGGATAGGGTAAACTTAAAATTCCTCCTTCTTACACTTTTGGATCCCTCCAAACCCATCTTTTGGCTCGCAGTTCAAACTGTTGATATCATAATTCAAGGTTGATAAAGCTTTAAACTCTCTGATTTTTTGAGATTTCCTTGAGCTCATTGGGGTTTTACAAACAATTTGACAGACATTTACCGAAGAATTACAGCTTCTATTTCTTGTAATTCTTCTTTGATGTCTAGTGCATAGGATTTGGATAATTCGTCGGTGAAGAAGAAACTACTAGGAAACGAACATGAAAATGAAAACGAGAAGGAGTGTGAACAAGAAAATGAATACCTACATATCACCAAACCCTAATGGTAATATAAATTCTTGTGATCCTGAAAAAGACTTGGCTCCTGCGGAAAAACTAAAGCCTATTTGCAAAATCCTCAACCCTCCTATCTAACTCTTCTCTCGATTGAATGTCAAATACATCCATAGAAATAAATAAAAAGGAAAACACCTCACAGACGTGTTTTCATATGAAAACGAAAAAACCAAACAAGGCCTTAATGCCTCTTATTCATCTGAAAACACTTCCGTGAGGTTACTCCCTTTTCATTTCTTTCCCCTGACGTGTTTCATATTCAATATAGAGAAGAATGGGGAGTTTTCAAATAGGCTTCAATTTTTCAACAAGGGCCGAGTCTTTTTCATGATTACAAAAAATCATATTAACGTTAGGGTTTGGTGATTTGTGGGTATTTGCTTTCTTGTTCAACTCACTTCTCTTTCTCTTGATCCAATTCCTTCTCGTTTTCATTTTCATATCCGCTTCCTAGAAGTTTCCTCTTCACTGACGAACTATCCAAAAGATCCTGTACCCTAGACGGTAAAGAAGAATTACAATAAATAGAAACTCTCATTCGTCCGCTAAATATCCCTCAAATCGTTGCCAAAACCCCTCTAAGACAATATCGAAAAATCCGAGAGTTTAAACCTTTATCAACCTTGAATTTCAATATCAATAGTTTGAATCGTGAACCAAAAGATGGGTTTGAAGGGATTCGAATGTTTGCGTATAGGAGGCATTTTCATTAGGGCAGAACTTGGATAGGGTAAACTGAAAATGCCTCCTTCGCACAATTTTGGATCCCTAAAACCCATCTTTTGGCTCGCAATTCAAACTATTGATATCATAATTCAAGGTTGATAAAGCTTTAAACTCTCTGATTTTTTGAGATTGTCTTGAGCTCATAGGGGTTTTACCAATGATTTGACGGACATTTAACGAAGAATTAGAGCTTCTATTTCTTGTAATTCTTCTTTGAAGTCTAGTGCATAGGATTTGGATAATCCGTCGGTGAAGAAGAAACAACTAGGAACCGAACATGAAAATGAAAACGAGAAGGAAGTGGAACAAGAAAACGAGGAGTTTGAACAAGAAAATGAATGGCTACATATCACCAAACCCTAAAGATAATATAAATTCTTGTGATCCTGAAAAAGACTTGGCTCATGCGGAAAAACTGAAGCGTATTTGCACAATCCTCAACCCTCCTATCTATCTCTTCTCTCGGTTGAATATGAAACACATCCATAAAAAGAAATGAAAAGGGAATCACCTAACAGAAGTGTTTTCATATGAAAACGAAAAAACAAACAAGGCCTTAATGCCTCTTATTCATCTGAACGCACGTCCGTGAGGTTACTCCCTTTTCATTTCTTTGCCTGGATGCGTTTCATATTTAATCTAGAGAAAAAATAGATAGGAGGGTTGGGAATTTTTCAAATAGGCTTCATTTTTTCAACAAGGGCCGAGTCTTTTTCATGATCACAAAAAATCATATTAACGTTAGGGTTTCTTGATTTGTGGGTATTTGCTTGCTTGTTAACTTCCTGCTCCTTTTCTTGTTCCAATTCCTTCTCGTTTTCATTTTCATGTCCGTTTCCTAGAAGTTTCCTCTTCATCGGCGAACTATCCAAAAAATCCTATACCTTAGACGGTAAATAAGAATTACAACAAATAGAAACTCTCATTCTTGCGCTAAATATCCCTCAAATCGTTGCCAAAACCCCTCTAAGCCAACCTCGAAAAATCCGAGAGTTTAAACCTTTATCAACCTTGAATTTCAATATCAATAGTTTGAATCGCGAACCAAAAGATGGGTTTGAAGGCATTCGAATGTTTGTGTAGGAGGCATTTTCATTAGGGCAGAACTTGGATTGGGTAAACTTAAAATTCCTCCTCCGTACACTTTTGGATCCCTCCAAACGCATCTTTTGGCTCGCAATTCAAAATGTTGATATCATTATTCAAGGTTGATAAAGCTTTAAACTCTCTGATTTTTTGAGATTGCCTTGAGCTGATGGTTTTACCAAAGATTTGACGGACATTTACCGAGGAATTACAGCTTCTATTTCTTGTAATTCTTCTTTGATGTCTAGTGCATAGGATTTGGATAATCCGTCGGTGAAGAAGAAACTACTAGGAAACGAACATGAAAATGAAAACGAGAAGGAGTTTGAACTAGAAAACGAATACCTACATATCAACAAACCCTAATGGTAATATAAATTCTTGTGATCCTGAAAAAGACTCGGCTCCTACGGTAAAAGTGAAGCCTGTTTGCAAAATCCTCAACCCTCCTATCTATCTCTTCTCTCGATTGAATAAGAAACACATCCGTAGAAATAAATGAAAAGGGAAACACCTCACAGAAGTGTTTTCATATGAAACGAAAAAAACAAACAAGGCCTTAATGCCTCTTATTCATCTGAAAACACGTCCGTGAGGTTACTCCCTTTTCATTTCTTTCCCGGGAGGTGTTTCATATTCAATCTAGAGAAGAGATAGATAGGAGGGTTGGGGATTTTTCAAATAGGCTTCAATTTCTCAACAAGGGCCGAGTCTTTTTCATGATTACAAAAAACAATATTAACGTTAGGGGTTGGTGATTTGTGGGTATTTGCTTTCTTGTTCAACTCCCTTCTCCTTCTCTTGATCAATTTCCTTCTCCTTTTCATTTCATGTCCGCTTCCTAGAAGTTTCCTCTTCACAGACGAACTATCCAAAAGATCTTATACCCTAGACGGTAAAGAATAATTACAATAAATAGAAACTCTCATTCGTTCGCTAAATATCCCTCAAATCGTTGCCAAAACCCCTATAAGCCAACCTCGAAAAATCCGAGAGTTTAAACCTTTATCAACTTTGAATTTCAATATCAATAGTTTGAATCGCGAACCAAAAGATGGGTTTGGAGGGATTCGAATGTTTGCGTAGGAGGCATTTTAAATAGGGCAGAACTTGGATAGGGTAAACTGAAAATGCCTCCTTCGCACAATTTTGGATCCCTCCAAACCCATCTTTGGGCTCGCAATTCAAACTTTTGATATCATAACTCAAGGTTGATAAAGCTTTAAACTCTCTGATTTTTTGAGATTGCCTTGAGCTCATATTGGTTTTACCAACGATTTGACGGACATTTAAAAAAGAATTAGAGCTTCTATTTCTTGTAATTCTACTTTGAAGTCTAGTGCATAGGATTTGGATAATCCGTCGGTGAAGAAGAAACTACTAGGAAACGAACATGAAAATGAAAACGAGAAGGAATTGGAACAAGAAAACGAGGAGTTTGAACAAGAAAACGAATACCTACATATCACCAAACCCTAAAGGTAATATAAATTCTTGTGATCCTGAAAAAGACTCGGCTCATGCGGAAAACTAACGCGTATTTGACAAATCCTCAACCCTCCTATCTATCTCTTCTCTCGATTGAATATGAAACACATCCATTGAAATAAATGAAAAGGGAATCACCTAACAGACGTGTTTTCATATGAAAATGAATAAACTAACAAGGCCTTAATGCCTCTTATTCATCTGAACACACGTCCGTGGGGTTACTCCCTTTTCATTTCTTTCCCTGGACATGTTTCATATTCAATCTAGAGAAGAGATAGACAGGAGGGTTGGGGATTTTTCAAATAGGCTTCAATTTTTCAACAAGGGCCGAGTCTTTTTCATGATTACAAAAAATCATATTAACGTTAGGGTTTTGTGAATTGTGGATATTTGCTTGCTTGTTAACTTCCTTCTCCTTTTCATGTTCCAATTCCAATTCCTTCTCGTTTTCATTTTCATGTCCGTTTCCTAGAAGTTTTCTCTTCACCGGCGAACTATCCAAAAAATCTTATACCTTAGATGGTAAAGAAGAATTGCAATAAATTGAAACTCTCCTTCGTCCGCTAAATATCCCTCAAATCGTTGCCAAAACCCCTCTAAGACAATATCGAAAAATCCGAGAGTTTAAACCTTTATCAACCTTGAATTTCAATATCAATAGTTTGAATCGTGAAAAATCCGAGGGATTTTGGAAACGGTTTGATGGACATTTAGCGAACAAATCAAAACTTCTATTTCCTGTAATTCTTCTTTGATATCTAGGGCATAGAATTTGGATAATCCGCCGGTGAAGAAGAAACTACTAAGAAACGAATAAGAAAATGAAAACGAGAAGGAAGTGGAATAAGAAAACGAGAAGGAGTTTGCACAAGAAAACGAATACCTACAAGTCACCAATCCCTAATGATAATATAATTTCTTGTAATCCTGAAAAAGACTCGTCCCCTATTGAAAAACTGAAGCCTATTTGCAAAATCCCCAACCCTCCTCTCTATCTCTTCTCTAGAGTGAATATGAAACACATCCCGAGAAAGAAATGAAAATGGTGTGACCTTACATACGTGTTTTCAGATAAAATGAAAAAACAAACAAGGCCTTAATGCTTCTTATTATCCAACCAAAATGTGATACGGGTTCCTTTATGTGATGATATGTTCAGTGGAGTTCTTTCCAAGAGGGAAGAAAGATGAAAAATCAAGGATGCTAATTAACAAGCATCCATTTAGCTCTTGTTATTACAAGCAAAGTCTGTATGTCCATTCTCCCTATATATATATATATACATAGTCTCACCTACACATTTTTTAGAGCTTTATACTTTGATTGTTGAGACATTCCGTAATTTGTCATCACATGAAGGCACCTTGTCTAGGCTTATTATCAAGTTGCACACAAGGAGAGATCGTTTATATTGAAATTTATTACTCCCTCCATCCTAAAATAAATGTTCATGATGAAAATGACACACAGTTTTAGGAATATACAATTATTACACTTTTTTAAATAACCAATTGACATTTACACCCTTGATAACAGAAACATAAACTTTCTCCATCTTATATTTAAGGGTAAAATGGGAAATTGAAAACTTATTTTTGAAACTGTACACTTATTTTGGGGACAAACAAAATTAGTAATGTAGACACCTAATTTTGGACGGAAGGAGTGTTAAAAGATTGATTTTAATCTTTGAAAAATAAAGGATATGTATTCAAACTCCACCCCTTTCTATAAATACCGGTGTTTATTGTCATATGTGCCCTTTGGGACGCGACCTAATCCTAAAAAGAATGTCATATATTTTATTTGAATGTCATATCTTGTATCTTCCACATGATGACATATTGTTGACGATGACATATTCTCAATTTCGAAGCAAGCTGGTCCAATTTTGGACTATAGTTTGGCTTCAGACTGTTATTTTGCTTTGATTGCTCATTTGGCCCATCTTATTTTAGGGAAAATGTAAACATCATTGATAAGGTTAGATTTCAGTCAATATCAGTTTCAATTGTTCGTCTTTAAGGTAACCACAATGTCGCTTGATTGAATTGGATTTGATCGATATTTTGACACATATATTTGTGGTTATACTATCGTGTCCAAAACAATTAAGATTTTTAGTTATTTCATATTTTTTATAAGTAGCAAAACAAAAACAATACTCCATGAAGACAAAACTAAATAAGAATTAAATTCCCTTTACGAAAATAAAATGTCATAATCAACGTTTGATGAATGGGCATTTGCGACGGATATTACCGACGGAAATTTTTGTCGGAAATTTCCGACGGATTTCCGACGGAAAAAATTTTAAAAATTTAAAAAATGAAAAAATAAATAACCGTGGGAAATCGGTCGAAAATATCCGTCGGAAATCCGTTGGAAATTTCCGTCGGATTGTATTAAATAAAAAATATCCGTCGGAAAACGGGAAATTCCGCCAGTAATGAAATAAAAATAAATACATGTATAATGAAATAAAAATTCTTATTTTTAAATAAGATACACATGATTTTCAAATCATCGGAAATTTTAAAAATGAACTTACTTTTTTTCTTTTTGAAAAACAAAAAAAATTGCCTATCCCCTTCCTTCCTATCCCACCCATGTCCTACCACTAAAAAATTGACACATCATCAAGAATAAAATTAAATGATATATATATATATATATAGAGAGAGAGAGAGGGGGGGGGGGACAAATGTAAAAGCTTTATAAGATTTGTATATTTCTCATAACTTGGTATTCACAATTACCATCGAAGATTACAAATATGTATATACTTCCAATTACACGATACATTAAAGAAATGGAATGACATGACCTAACTTTACGTTAATAAAACAACTTGTATATATGTGATAATATTATATGTGTATATATATATATGTGTGTGTGTGTGTTGACTAGCTAGATTTACGGATTCTTTACGATACGAGAGGCACGGTGTCTCATTGTAAACCGGTTAAACAACCCAAGCGAATTACTCGCAAGTTGCTTCACGTTCAAGATCATTGCTTTGATCATCGCCTTATCCCTACCCCCGATTCCATCCCCCAATAATCCATCTATGCACATATCAGCATTCGTTAGAGCAGCACTGACCCAACTTTGCACATTACCTTCATGCAACATGAAATTCTGCTCTCCATCCTTTCCCATTTTTTGAAACTCCTTCACCGATAACGTTATTTGGTCCACTCCATTACTGATTTGACTCAAGCACGCATCTACGGCTTGGTAGTCTCCAAAATTCTTCGTTTGGTTGAATTTCTTAGCAACCATGCTCACATACATCTTCGTGACCCTGGCCTTCGATAGGCACACTGCCATTGAAATCTTAGCTATTTGTTGTGGGCCTGGCACGGTCTTGCCCACATATGGTAAAAGTGTTTTGACACATAAATCATGGTATACGACTGATCGACACTGTGCCTCGAGATACACCCGTGCACCAGAACGAGACTCGGCTATGCCCGAAAACCCGAAAAAAGTGAGAGAGAGAACCAAGAAAGAGAGAAGCATTTGAGCCATTTTTGTCAAGAAACTTGTGATTTTGATTTTTGGTGTGTGTTTTGTGATGTGAAAAAAGAGAAAGAAAGGCTAAGGGATTATATAGAGAAGGTTGCACATGCATTTGAATTTTAATTTCTTTAAATAAATTCAATTCCTTTACGTACGTAAGATAATAAATAAGGTTCTTTCACGTGCCACATGCAACTTGCTTGTGAAAACAATTGCATTAGTTTTTTTAATTAAAATATAGTTTTATATAGTCAAGGAACCATGTTTGTATAATACCATCAACTTGCATCTTCAATTTTGTTTCAATAATTTGATATTATTTATTTTCTTTTATATGTTTTGTTAAAGGTGGTAATTTCAATTTATTTATTAAAAATGGGTTGATTTAAGTTATATCTGATCTTCGATGAGTAAACTTTAAAGACTTAACTAAAAATAAAACGGGTCGTATCAGTCAAACAAAATTTCAGGGTTTTGTTTTAGAATCATTGTAGCAAATGCATTCATATTAGGGTTACGTTTTTTTCTCACATTCCGAACCTTGTATTCAGTAAATAATAATGTGTAGCCTTATTAATGAATAGTATGTCAAATATCTGACGATTGTTGCTCTTCATCCTCAAATCTTTCATGACGAAAAGCTTGGACCTTTATTTATGCCTTTCGTCAACTACCAGTTATAGGGACTTCCACAAATTACCCATATAAGGGAATGCTCGTGCACCCATTCTATCGATTGGAAAATCATAAGGGCTTTAAAGGTGCGTTACAAAATATTGTTGTAGTTTACCAGTATGTCATTGTATGTGAATTAGGGGTTGCAAAGTTCAAAGTTTTATCGAATCTTGTAATTTTCTGGCAACAACAATATACAAAAACTACTCGGGTGTTTAAAAAACCCATTTGTATATTGCAAAAAAAACTCTTGTATGTCATTTTAAACTAAATTAACTATACTTTTTATATTTTACTTTACGCTAAATATTTTATGTATCATTTGAAATTTGTTCTAGATCCACCTCTAACAATATCCAAAAATAAAAATAAAAACTATAGCAAAACGAATTAATTAAACCAAAATACGAAGCACACGTATCATGCACAACATAATGCAACAAGAACAATGTTGAATCACGAGTCTAGGTTTAGGAATCGCCAACGATTTCCATAAACCCTAGAGAGAGAAATCGCCATATCACACAAGGGCCGTCCCTGGGGAGGGCGACACGGGCGCACGCCCAGGGCCCAAAAATATTGGGGGCCCAATTTCCACCGGTATATAGTAGTAGTCTAAAAATTTAATATACTAAAGAAACCTAAAAAAATGTTGTAGTATAATCAGAGATAAAAAGAAATTAGTAGATAGGGGCCCAAAAATATTAACTAATTACAATGATGAAGAAAAACAAAAAAAAAATTGGCATTTTATTATTTGTTATTGTTTATTGTGTCTCTAACCCAATGCGATTGGCTATTGTTATTTCTATATGCTTAACTATTTTCACGTTTCAACAATTGAACGTATGACAATTTTAAGCTTATATGTTTGTTATTGTTGTATGTTTGTATTAACTATTGCTTACTATTTGTTTATGTTGTTTGCCTAACTGCTTTTGTTGGCTATTGTTATCTATTTTTGTTTCTACAAATGATATTATACTATTTGTTGATGAACTAATTATTGTTTAATGAGTTATGTTGTGTTTCATGGTTTTATGATTAATCAATAAAATTTTCAGACTAAATGTATTCAATAATGTCTCCTATATATGTCATATGTTTTATAAACTTTTAATCATAACATCTTATTTAGTAGACAAGAAAAAAAGGAATAGGAAATTCATATATTTTCATCAATTGTACATTTGACTTCTTCATCTTTCACTGCGATTTCACTACATATCAGAAGATTCTATTTAAGTTCTCAAACAACCATTCATTAAGTTCGCAAATTATAGGTCTCATTCATTATTTAATTATTCTTATTGATTATTAATAAATCATCTTTTCTTTCACATATTTAGTAATCCTTATTTGTCTACTTGTCTAGAAACTTTGATAATTTTTTGTATCATTATCTCTTTTCTTCCGTATGAGTTCTTTTTTGTATTAAAATAACACATCTTTTATTGTTATGAACTAACAAAATTCCTACATTTAAAAAATAAAATTTAACAACCATCAAAGATGATCAAACTCATATCTATATTTTAGGATTCAAAACTATCTTTGTCTACTCTTAGTTGTTAATTATCAAATAATTACGGAATACATAAATCTTAAGTACTCTTTTATAAAGAAAAATAAAATTTCATCCCTCCATGAATTATTAACATTTATTGTATTCAATTTTTTTAGTAACCAAAATCTTTTATTAAAAAATTCCGTAGTTATCTAGGGCACATAATTTTACATACGCCTAGGGCCTAAAAAATGTCGGGAACGGGGTAAAAACTAGCTAGGTGTACGCATTTGAGTGAGACAGGGGAGGGGGTAAAAACTAGGTGTATATCTGAATGATGGAGAGTATGAATAATAATCCCCATTTTGTTAGTACTTTTGTTTTTATAAACATCTTTTTCAAATAATATCATGTAAAAAGTTAATAGGATGTTTGTTTTTATAAGACAACAAGCTTTTCAAATAATGCATGTTATACAAAAAAATTAATAGGACGTTAAATTTTATTTCAAAAATGGCCTAAATATTTATTAAGACGTATAAAAACATCCTATATATTTATTATAACATTTTTATATGTAACATATAATTATTTAATTATATAGATTTAACTCTTATAAAACATTATTGTATTTATATATATTTTTGGTTTTTCCAAACCCTTTTTGTTGTCGTAGTAGTACTTCAAGCTTTGGATAGAGATGACATAAAATTAAAAACGCTAATGTTTGATATCACACATGCAAGTTGCTTATGAAAATAATTAATTGTATTAATTTATCCTGAAAATATTTTTGTGAACATTACGTTTTTTAATATATACAATAATTGATCTTGTTTATATAACATCATTGACGTGTCGACAATAGATAAAGAAACAATTAAAAATCAAATCATCCTGTTTATATAAATAACACCATTAAACATATACGTGTCGACAATAGATAAACAAACAATCATCTTGCTTGTACGTGTTTAACAATACAAAAAACACCATGAAATTTCGTAATTTAGACTATCAATTAAGCTCTTTGTTTTTATTTTTTTTAATTTCTAATATTGTATATCGTAATCTTTTCTAATTGTTATTACGGTTTTATAATATTAAATAATTTATTGTATATTTTTACAATCTTAAAATTGAATAAAAATTGATAATAGAACATACTAAATAGTTTCTATAAAAATAGTTGAACATTTTTAATCGTCTTATAAATCTAAGTTTGTTGTATTGGATTTTTGTTTTTATTTGTCTTAAAAATATAACTCTTATGTGTTCTTTTCAGGACGTTTTACTAAAATTTCTGACTATGTTACCGAATGTCTATGTTATGTGTGAGTTGATTTTAGTGACAAACTACAGCTAGGTGCCATTAAAGGTTTTTTTCTTGGTTATCCGTAGTCGCAAAAAGTCATATAAATATAATTATACATGGTTATTAATTAGAACAATTAGCTGGCATTTTCTAATTAGTAGTGGCAAGAAAAAGTTATATGTTTATACGTCTTTTTAACGACAATAACACATACACACGTTTCCGGGGTATCTGGATCCATTCGGGCACCCGACTAATCCCCGGCGACCAGGACCCACCACAGAGTGGTAGGCCAAAATCTGGATATCGCCACATGCAGTCGCGGGGATTCGAACCTGGGTAGTCAGGGATACCATCTACTGACCCCCCAGGATGTTACCTTACCACTGGGCCAAACATGTTTTGATAGTTACATGTTTATACGTGAACAGTAATCAAATAAAAGAATAAGAAAACAGTTAAATCATATATGATTTTACACTAAAATCACGTTAAAATCATATATATATATATTCATGCAACACGTCATCCGCACAACCCTTGCGCTGATTTTTAGTGTAAAATTGCATGTATTTTACATATGATTTAGCCGTTCTTATGTTCTTTTATTTAGTTATTGTTAACATTTAAACTCATATATATATATATATATATATATATATATATAGAGAGAGAGAGAGAGAGAGAGAGAGAGAGAGAGAGAGAGAGAGAGTCATCATTCGTTAGTTTGCAACAACAAGAAGGTAGGCTTTGTGATGAGTTTAAAAAACCTAGGTAGATAGATTCAAATGAATCTATACTTAAAATATGATTAGTCGGTCTTGTGTAGTCTAGTGTCCCCCAAAATCAAAGCTTTTTCTCCCTACCCATGCATGCACACCATCTTTTCTAGTTCCTATATTGTACTTGATTTTTTCTTATATTAATTCTTGAGAAACCCTAAACTTATCTTTAACCTAATTATCAATTACTATACCTTTTAGTAGCAAAATTATTCATGAGTTGTTCGGAAAAATATGTTGGTTTAGCATAAATAGTTAGAGGCTTTGAATTAATAGTTTTTGGAAGAATTATATAGACGGTCTTTTTAAACACACTTTTTATTTGGTAGGTAGTTAACATTAGAGGTGCTCAAAAACCCGATCAACCCGACCAACCCGATCAACCCAACCCAACCCGACGTAAAATAAATCAATCCGAAGCAACCCGATGTCTAATCGAGTAGTAAAAATTTCAAACCGAAGGTATTGGGTTGATATCGGGTTACGTTTATTTGAACCCAACCCAACCCGATCAACCCGATATCATTTTATTTTTTGAATATTAATATGATTGTTGAGTATTTATTAATATATATTAGACAATTACACCATCACGTACTCTTTTCACACACACATATATATATATAGTTAATCTATTTTCCATCTCTATATACTTTCCGTTGTATACATGTCCATTAAATATGAATATATATATATATATATATATAACATTGAGATGAATGTGATATACTTAAGATCTAAGAAATATGAATATGTTGTACCAAATGGCTGACAGTGAAAAAGAAATTATGAGAAGACTAGAGAAAACAAAATATTGAAGGTTAGAAGAATATTTTGTTGTACCAAAGTGTTAACCCGCTCAACCCGACTAACCCGCACGGGTTGGGTTGGGTTGGGTTGCACTTTGGTTTGGGTTAGGTTGGGTTGAGATTTTTCAAACCGAAGACATTGGGTTGGGTTGTTGAAATGCCTTCAACCCGATCAACCCAACCCGTGAGCACCCCTAGTTAACATCGATGAAGTTACGACGAGAATTGGTATATTCCCAAAAACTAATATTTTTTGAGTTTCATTCGTAGCGAAAATCTGTCATATATATATATCATATAGCGAAAATCTGTCTTATATATATATATATATATATAGCTTTATGTTAGAGTGCTTCATTTACCAACATTTAGAACTTGCACACTTGAATTTATTAGTTGTTTAAAAGTTTGACTCATAATATTTTTTGTTATTTAATAGTCATCAGGAAACACTATTAAAATGGAAAACTTTTACCTGCTAACATTTTCCTGTAAAATCTGTCGTTAAAGAAAGATTTGTTAGAAAACCGTCATAAAAGTTGGTGGATAAATTGTTGATGAGTAAATCAATTTAGCGATGGATTACCCAGGAAATTCCTAGGTAATCTGTTGACATTTTCTTGAAAACATCGGATTTTACCGGAACGATTAGTATTTTCTAGGTGATCCATCGGTGATCACCTACGGAAATTTCCCTAGGTGATTTTGTGGATGAAAATCATTAATTTGTTGTGTAGTGAAAATTTTACTACCATATGTTTGTATTTAAATTTCTTTTATGATTATATATTTTATTTCATTGTATTGTAATATGTATAGTACGTTGGGTCTCGTTCTTTTGTTAGCTAATTAATTAGTGTTAATTTTGTTAACCTAGTCTCAGTCGTTCAAAAGATCAATCAAAGGCTTATAATTAAATAGTGAACGCATGCCCTAGTCATATATCATATACGAACAAGGGTAGATTAGTAAAATAATTAGAACTGGTAAGTAAGGAAAACTGAATAGTTTCCTTCTTTCACGA
This sequence comes from Silybum marianum, assembly GCA_036898165.1. Classification (NCBI taxonomy): domain Eukaryota; kingdom Viridiplantae; phylum Streptophyta; class Magnoliopsida; order Asterales; family Asteraceae; genus Silybum; species Silybum marianum. Next base: position 32,647,645 of record CM072536.1, read on the forward strand.
TATAGATTAGTAAAATGATTATGATTGATAAGTATAAGAAACTGAATAGTTTTCTTTCTCACGCATCTTCAAAAGATTTCGATCAATATTATCTAACCTATTCTGAGTTTCATGTCATTTTGAAAAGATTTCGATCAATTTATCATCATCCTCGTCAAATATAAAATGTTTGTTCACTTATAAAATGTATGTTCACATATATGTTCATATATATATATGAAATGTTATGTTAGGTAATTTAATGTTCATATATGAAATGTTGAATTAGCTATATGATAAAATGTTCACTAGAGGGATGCCATTGTATGAACATGCGCTGGATTGTTTAATAAATGTTTGTTCACTTATGAAACCTTGAGGTAACATTATGTTCAATTATGAAATGCGATGAAAATATGTTGCGAAAAATGAAAATATAACTTATCTACCCCAGGTTCGAATCCGGCACAAACAACTTGTAGTCATTGAGAAATTATCTCAGGACTGCATGATTTAGCAGTCTTAAAATTGTCAGAGATTAGTATAGAGAAATATATGCTTAGAATACCCTTTCAAAAAAAATAAAAAAATAAAAACAAAGATAAGAACCGACCATAATTATTTAAGAGATAATTTAGGTAACAACCCATATCATAAGGTGATATTAAAATTGATGCAAAATTTACGGTTTGATGTTAGGGTTGGAAATGATGTAACGTAATATAATTAACTGGTATGGTAACTTCGGTAGGGTTAATCTATAACAGTTGGCATCTTGCAGAAATATTAATTAACTAGACATAAAATATATAGTCAACGGAAATGTAATTTGACCAGATATAATTGTGACGACAAAAGTAACGATGTTCATGGAAACTTGTCTTAACGAAACAAAATAGTTACTTGATTAATAAACAATCATCCTTCTTAATTAAATGTTTACATTTTTATATCTATTTATTTTTAAAAAATCAGTTTCAAGACTAAATGTCTATTTTTCTGTATTAATTAACTTTAGTAATAAATGTAGAAAATGTATTTAATTAATTGATTATACATTTATAAATTTGTATGTATTTTTATTGTGAATATATATTTTAAATGAAGGATCTATAACTTTTACAAGACACGACTTTGAGCGCCATTGATGATGATCATATGCGCTGGAGTATTGAAGTGATCTTTGAAGAAGGAAAGTCAAGTTAAATCAACTTAAATTACTTTATAATTTAGTGTATATACTAATTTGCCTCAGAAAAACGAGGTACAATTGTTTAATTATTTTATGCAGAATTTCGTATTTTATAAAATAAAATTAATAAAAATCTTATATTAATTTATATATCATCAAGATTCTAAAGAGTTGTAGAGCTGTTACAAGTCCCTTTGAATGGTTTTTTATTACCTTTTTATTATAACAATTTTTTATTAATTCTCTAAAGTCGATGGTAAAAGTCTAGAAAACTACACTCGCTAATAAAATGTTATCAAATGTTTTCGCGGGAACAACCTCTATGCCAGAGTAAAAAATCAATGGTAAATATTGTTATTTCGTCTTTTACAAAAAATTCTTTGCCAATGATTATAACATAACATTTTTTTCTTAATCATAATTAACAAATTCATAGTTAGCTTCTTTAAGTATTTAAAAGCGTCTTACAAAATAGACTAAAGATAAAATACATATAACTGCCAAAGATCCTTCACATTATTGTCACTGGAATAAGGAGATGGTTGGCTACTAGTTTTATTGTTCAAGTATACAGAATGTCAGTAACTACATACAAATTAATCCAGAGGCAATGTTATAAAACAAATGACTTTTACCTATAAAATTATTCAGAGAAATTTCATTTGATAATTACCAACGGATTACCAAGAAAATACCAATTATTTGATAGAATCCAACGTTTTACAACATATAGAAAGTGGCCTATTCAATAAGCGTCTAGGAGGAAACTTTATGTAAAAGTCAAGTTTTTTTAAACTTGTCCCCGCTAATTAAAAAAACATGTACAATCCTTCCAATTATGAAAAACTCTCAGACAAAAACTTAATCAATCTATAGGTACAAATTAAGGGACACAACTTTATACATAAAAGACTTAATAAAAAACCAACCAAAAAACCCTAATTCAAAGATAATTTGGTTGCACCAATCAAGACATGGTGTTATTGAACGGTTTTTTATTCTTATTTTTATTGACTTTCCAGAAATAGGATCAAACTCCACTTGGATTAACAACTCTATAGCAACGCCATGTCGTAAAAGAGATGTGTATACTACGATGACAACCTTGTTATTGTCGCATAGGTCACTACATATACAAAAGCTAAACAACGAACCTTATTACAGATCACAGTCGACGTACAACATTGCAATGCAATAAGTGACATTAGTCTTCAATGAAGACTTTTGTCATCACAATAGGGTACTATTGTTGTAGCTAGTGTGTTTGCACGACCATCGGTTAGTTAACTTTGTTGGTTTGGTTTTATCAGTCGTAGTCCTTTTGTATCGTTTGTTCGTAATGATCTTGACTTTTATCTTTGCGCCACATGATTTCAGATCCCAACATTTAGGGATATCGAATTAATTATGTGTTGCTGAACCCACATTTATTTGAAATTTCTATGTTCAAAGAAATTTGCATGCTTTGGTACATGTTTCACTATAATAAAATTGAGTTTATAGGATGTCTAAAGTATTTAAGCGTCTTAACAGAATGTTTTCTAGGACCAAAAAATAAAGCGTATTATCTAAAAGTGTTTAATAAGTTTAGAGGACACTTTTGGGTGCCGTAACAAATTTAATAGGACTCTTTTAAAATAAAATGTCATATTAACTATATTATAGGAGTTAGAACACTTAAACACAATAACACTTTTAGATATAACGTTTTCATTTTTGGTCTTATTATATTGTGTCCTATAAAACACTTTATTAGAACACTTAAACACATTAAACGTCCTATAAACTTAATTCTGTTGTAGTGTTTCTCATTGACAACAATAGTTAGATGTTAACTCATACTATATATATAAGAACATCTTTCCAAATATTTTCATCAACTAATTTTTATAAAGGCCTTCATTCTGACTTTTTAATACACTAACAAAATCAGTTTTAGAGAATGCTAAAAATATCAAATATGCGTTCTAAGATATAGTCTTCTTTATAGAACTATAAGTTTATAGTTGTGAGTCCTATTTGGAAATATTGCAACAAGTTTATATGATGCTTTTTGGACGTATTTACATGTTTTAGGACAGTTTGAAATAAAACGTCGTATTGATTTTTTATATATGATACTGTTTGAAATTTTACATGTCTAATAAAAGCAAGTGCCCTCTATAGCCATTGGGGTGGGTTCAAAGGAAAGATGGTCAACTTATTAGAAGTGCGAAAATAGCCAAGTCACATATGAATTCAGAGTAAATACGCATGTTATTTTAGAGTAAAATTACATCTTATACACATCGGCCACGTTTGCCTGTTATGTGCGGAAATCTTGATGTGTTGATTTGGTCTAGAATCATATGTGATTTGGTCTACTCACACTTCCGTAAGTTGATCGACTTTTTCCATGATATTCCTTTTGTAGTTGCTAGGAACCACCTTATTTCATGTTCTCCATGCTTTGAACATAAATCATATTCATGTAGATATCCCTTTGGTGATAGGTTTTTATACTAATCGAAACTTTTCTTATAATCAAATTTAAATTATATTGCAACATAATTTGTACCACATTAAACAAGTACAACATAAAAAAAACAGCCAACTAAGTGACACAAAAAAATTGTAACATTATATAATTAGAAATAACTTAACACACTTTAGTCACTAGATTTACGGATTCTTGATGCCACGAGATGCACGATATCGTGTCGTGAAACGGCTGAACATGGCAAGAGAATTGCTAGCCAGTTGTTTCACATTCAAAAATCGCGCTTTAATCATCATTCGTTCCCTTCTTCCTATCCTATCCCCTATCAATCCATCAATGCACGTGCTTGCATCCGTTAAGGCCGCACTAACCCACGATTGCACGTTACTTTCATGCCACACGAAATTTTCGTCACCATCTTTTCCCATTTGTTGCAACTCCTTAAAAGATTGCGTTATTTGGTCCACTCCATCGTTGATTCGATACATACACTCTTCTATTGCTTCATAGTCTCCAAAACTCTTGGTTTCGTTCAATTTCTTCGCTACCATTTTCAAGTAGGTCTTTGTAACCCTAGCTTTCGATAGGCATGTAGCTAGTGAAATATGAGCCAATAGTTGTTGGCTTGGAAGTCCGGTTTTGGCTACATATGGCAAAAGGGTTTTAACGCATAGATCAGGATATATCGCTGATCGACACTGTAATGTAAGATACATTCTTGCACGAGATCGAGACTCGACAGTGGTCGAAAACCCGAAGATTGTGAGAGAGATGACCATGAAAGAGAGAAAAAATTGCGCCATTTTTTTGTGATGATTTGTTTGTGGTTTGAGATATGAAAATTGGAAAGGGGAAAAGAAGGGTTATATAGGGGAGTTGGCACCTGAAAATTTGAATATTTTTGCACTAAATCAATCCAAATTGGTGCTTTACGTGCAATATGTGTTTCATATCACACATGTAACTTGATTATGAAAATAATTGTTATAATTTATTCTATAAAATTATTTAATAATTCTCCTAAAATTAATTATATATGATCGATTGTATAGAAAATCAAGTAAACCTTCTTTACGTAATATATCAATGACGTGCCACCCATAAATATAAAACGACTGTTGTACTTGTAAAAAATAATCCCATAAAAAGTTAATATCTTTAAAGTATTTTTAATTCTTGAGAAATTTATAAATATGGATTCTTAACACAAACTAATATTTCCAGTTTGAGGATCATCTTAAAACCCTAACTTATATTATGATTCATCACGATTAAAACTTTGTAGCACTACATTTCTAAGCATCTTAATAGACAGCTTTATAGGATCAAATTATAAATCGTTCTCTATCTAAAGGCGTTGTAGTAAGTTGATAGGACGTTTTGGGCGTCAGAACTCTGAACAAGTTTTTTAGGACACTTTTAATACACAACGTCATATTAACAATCTTATTGGACACTTTTTAAGAAAGTGTCATATAAACTCATCTATTTATATGACACTTGTTTTTATAAGACATTTTTTAAATAGTGTCATATAAAATTGCTAATGAGACGTTTTCTATTAAAAGTGTCCTAAAAAGCTTGTTAAAACACTCAGAAACGTTCTATAAACTTATTACAATGCCTTTAAATATGACACTTTATTTTTCGGTCCTATAAAGCGGTTTATTAGAACGCTTAATTTATTTTGATGTCCTATATATGAACCCGATTTTATTATAGAATATGGAGGATTTAAGTAAAAATTATGAATCTTATCGACAACACTTAGGGGCCGTTTACCAAATCTTACCCGGGTAAGTGCTTACCAGTAAAATTCAACACTATCATTACTTACCGGGAAAGATTTTAGTCCACCAAAACGGCATCGTATGCAACAATTTACCCGGTAAGTGCTTACCGTGATAAAAGTTGTCGCAATCACTTACCGGAGTAAGACTCTTGGTCCTTGTTTTCCTTGTATTCGCTCTTACCGGGTAAGATTTTTGGTACTTGTCATATTCCTTAGGTAAGGTAATATAACTTCGATAAGTCTTACCCGGATAAACGTTTGGTAACGGCCTCTTAGTTGATAAGCATTTAATAAACGACTATTTAATTTATTACAAACTTAGATAAAATCTCTCATATATCAAAGTCAACATATGTAGATAAATAATTTGACTAAGAATTAACGTAATAGCGATGTTGATGGAAAATTGTCTTTAGCAAATGAAACATACAAGTTACATATTTACAAACATCATCCTTCCGTAAAGGTAAATAACTTTTACAAGACTTGATGACTTTCCACCATCAATCAAAGGGCATAACTATTAAAGGGCCTAGGGTTATCTAGATCTGTAACGATTTTTGTAAGTAGAAATTTTTTAAGGGTGCGTTTGGTTTGTGGGATTGTTTTTAAGAAAATTGGATTTCGCGAAGGGAATTGGATTTGGAGGGATTGGATTGGATTGGATTTGAAATCCTTCATTGTGTTTCGTTTGTAGGATTTGAAATGGAAATGGACACTTTTTGTATGCTTTGGGCTAGAGAAACAAGGACGCTCGTCGATTTCAAATTAGGGAAAAAGGGGAATCCTCGGGATTGGATTTGAAATACCAAGGTTTTAGGAAGGATTCAAAAATTCATTGTTTACGGGATTTTAAATTAATCCAGAGATTTTAAATCCTTACCATTATGCCAACCAAACACAGGAATGGACTGGATTTTAAATCCAAATTCATCGAAATCCCGCGAACCAAACGCGCCCTAAGGATATGAAAGGTGTATAAACTAAAATTTAAAGGTGTTCCGTGATATTAGAAAATATAAAGAATATCAACCAAAAAACTGAATAATTAAATCTTTTGAAATCAACCAAAAAACCAAATAAATCTCTTGAAATCAACCAAAAACCTGAAAACATCTTTTGAAACGCTGAAATTCGGTTAAAACTACGTTAGGCACACGTCTAAGATGTAATCTTACGTTTTACTCAAGAGGTCGATTTTATTTAAAAAACTGTATTTTATTACCCAAATCGACACAACTCGTTGACGGACCTACACTATCATAAACTTTTAAAATTTGTGGTTTTTGTATTATAAATCTTAATTCTTATAATTATAATTATATACATATATATTGTTTCAAGCCTCAATAAAAATAAGATTCGTCCCAGAAAGAATATTCAACCATGTTTTATTGTCATTTTTTATATTATTTTATTTTTTTACTAAGTTTTAAGGTTATGGTTTGTTAGTTGAATATAGTTGTTAATTTTTTATTAATTATGAAGTGTTATGGTTAAGGTGTATTAATTGATGTCTATTTGTCAGAATTTATTATTAGTTGATGTTCGATTGTTATATTTCAAGTAAATTACATCATAGGTCGTTGTGGTTTATTCAAAATTTGGATATGGTCCTTTTTCAAAATAAGTACGCTAAAAATTCCTATTATTTACATTTTGTTGCATTGTGGGTCCCTCTTCCTAACGAAAGTAACTCCAACTCTGTTAAGTAAAGGGTAACCTGGTCTTTTTTGTATTAACTAAAATTTTATTATAAATCACCCAATTAAATAATGACATGTTTCCTAATCCTTCCCTCTTATCATCATGTGCAACCTCTCTCTCTCTCTCTCTCTCTCTCTCTCTCTCTCTCTCTCTCTCTCTCTCTCTCTCTCTCTCTCTCTCTCTCTCTCTCTCTCTCTCTCTCTCTCTCTCTCTCTCTCTCTCTCTCTCACTCACTCACTCACTCACACACATTTACCACCTGCTACCCTTTTAATCTACCCAAACAAGACCTCAAATCTATATATATATACACACACACACACACACCTAGGGATGGCAACGGGGAGGGGATTGGACGGGGATACAATCCCCGGCCCCGGCCCCGGTTTCGCTATCTCAGCCCTGGCCCCGGCCCCGGTCCCCGATGGGTACGGGGAATCCAATCTCATCCCCGGTATTTTTTTGCTCATCCCCCCGGTCAATCCCCGGTTTATCCCCGGTCAATCCCCGGTTAAACAATAATTTTTTGAAAAAAAGGGTAAAAATTACATTAAAAATATTTATTTTTTAGTTAATATATACATACGGGGACAGGGCGCGGTTGGGGAATACATTACCCGGCCCCGCCCCGGCCCCGGTTTTCAACATCTAGGGGATCCCCGGCCCCGGCCCCGGCATCCGTTTTAACGGGGAATCCCCGGCCCCGGCCGGGGCGGGTGAACCGGGTTCCCCAACGGGGCAGGGCAAATCACCATCTCTACACACACCAGAGGGAAGGATTAGGAAACCTGTCTATCTTTAATTGGGTGGTTTATAATAGCAATCCCCTTTAATTGGAGGGGGGTATGAATAACAATATTCCCCTTTAATATATCCAAACAAGACCTCAAATCCATCTGTTCTCCTCCATCATCGCCTCCTTCATCATTTGGGTTTGATAAAACCGTTCCTTGCCTATTTGAATGTTTACATAAAAGATTGAATCCAGATCTTTATAAATATATACACACACTCGTTATATATATATATGTATATATATTATCAAACACTGTATATACATCGCATATATACACACACTCTAAATACACTTTGCATATATATATATATATATATATATGCATTCCATGTATACAGACACTTTTTTTATCTATATATACAGGCACACTTTCTTTATCTATCTATATATATACACACACTGGAGGGAAGATGGCGAAAAGGGAGGGAAGAAGACGATGGGGCCATCCCGCCTCTTTCCTGAGACCTTAGAAAGCATCAATGAATTCCCACTCCCCCACCTAGTCCATTTTTCTGGCTAAGCAATGGTGAATATACGAGGGTATGCCAGTAAAAAGTTGTCAAACGATTATGAAGACGACGTAGTTTATGTGAAACTGGAAAAGACGAAAAACTCATCGCTTCTAAAATCAACCAGGTAGAAGAAGGAGGGAGAGAAGGCTGGCAGGAGCAGAGGAGTGGTGGCCGGAGATGACAGAAGATGGATGGTGCCGGAGAAAGGGGTGGGGTGCCGACCGATGGGGATTCATGATTATATACATCATCTTAATACATAAAATGATATTTAAAGTATATTATTTTTTTGTAAAAATAATTGAAAATTTAGAAAGACTGTATTACCCTCGACTTAACAGATATAAGGTTAGCAATGTTAGTGCAAGGGACCTAATCCGCAACAAAATTGAAACCACAATGACAATATATCTAATTAATTCGTTTGAGGGACCTAATCCAACTTGATACAACCACAATGACCAAATTTGTAAGTTAAATATTTTTGTTGATTGTTAGGGTAAGGATATATGTTAGTTGATGCCTACTTTTTTTTAAACAACAAAGCAACAATAAAAAGCTAGCCAGAGACTAATTCTTTTATTATTTTGCTACAATGGATTTAAAAAAAGTACCAATACCCGTAGTTGGTAGTAATGGTTATAATTCTCGTAACATTCCTACTAATTTAACTTTACTCTTTTGATGCTTAAAAAAGTTGATTTGAGTTATCTCTCTTGAAATCTATCTAAAAGAAAAATGTTATGACAGAATCACTCCAAACAAATATATTAATTATCTTGCCAACTAAATAACTATAACTATAGTTTCAATCATCCTCTAACATAATTCATTTTTCTGCAAATTAAATCACGATAACTTTTCCACATAATTCATTTTTCTGCAAATCAAATCATGATGATTTTTACACATGATGAAACCACGATTTTACAACAATTGATCCATGTTAAATGTATTATGTATATATCCAGACGGTAAAGTTTTTGACTTGCTTGGAGCTTAATTAGTGCACGTGTTTAAATTTATTTATATTAATCAACTTAAATTAACTGTTTATAGCATCTCCGTCCTATTGGCTATTGGGTATAATTTCTCCAAAACATTAAAATAAAAGTAAAAGAAATCTTTAAATACAATAATATTCGAACATCAAAAAGTTTTCTTTTAAGATATTAGAATTAAAATTAATCTTAAAATACTATACCTTAGTATATGGTTACGTATCGGTGAGAATGAAAATTATGGTAAGAAAGATAAAAAGGGATTTTCATTGTTGGATCAATTTTAATTGAAAATCAACACAAAGAAGATGCATCCAGATGTACTAGATCAATTCATGTGAGAAACGCAATTATGGGGTTGGGGTGAGATTAAAAGTGAGCAAGAGTCTAATCCCTTCTTATACTTCTTGTTGTGTTCAGATACCAATATATGGTCAGTGGAAAACACAGAGTAGAAAAATCCAAACCCAAACAGTCCGATTTCACAATCGTACTCAAAACCGAAAACAAGTAATGACAATAACCAAGCAATCAAAGTAGATAAAGAGTAGAGATGATGCAAGAGAGATTTATGTGGTTCAACAAACTTGCCTACATCCACACCAGAAGAGAGATCCCTTTTGTATTAGGTTAAGAATCAACCTCCATTCCCCTTTACAAGGTATCGATATTCTTTCTATTTCCTCACTTCTCTCGTAACTTCTTGCTCTCTCTACATATGCAAAAGGGTTTGAGCCTATTTGACAATGGGCCAAGTCTTGGGCCAATATCAGATAATATTCATTAAGCTAATAATATTATTTACCCCAACACGCTTCAATCCACCACCTCGTACAACATTTGATAGACCTCAAATTTGGATGATCACCAACAAAAAATAGCACACCTGTGATATATAGAACTTAACTGGCTGCACCATTTGACCATGGTTGCCTACGTACCCTCACCTAAGATCAAGCCACCGTAGTTCATTCCAATTGGCTGCATCATTTGACCATGATTGCCTACGTACCCTTACCTGGGATCAAGCCATCGTAGTTCATTTAACTGGGTGATGTATGCACCTCACCCTGACACCGCCCTACAGGGTCATTGCCTTTAAACTTACCACCGGGTACCACCTTGGTTAACATGTCTGCAATGTTCTCATCCGTGTGCACTTTAATAAGAGAAATATCACCATCCTCTATGACATTCCGCACAAAATAATATTTAACATTTATATGTTTGGTACGAGCATGGTAGACTTGATTCTTAGCTAACCGAATTGCACTTTGACTATCACACAATAAGTCTACATAATCTTGCTGAAACCCCAAATCATCTAAAAATCCCCACAACCACAGTGCCTTCCTTCACTCCCTCTGTCATATCCATGTACTCGGCCTCTGTAGTAGAAAGTGCCACTGTTGCTTGTAACGTTGATCGCCAACTAACTGGAGCACCAAATATTTTGAACACATAACTAGTAGTCAGGGGCGGAGCCAAGAATTTATACGAGAGGGAGCACTATATAGAATAAAAATAAAAGTTGAAATTATGAAAATGACAAAAGTATCAATATTATATTGATGATATTTAGCCATTACATATTTAACAATAACAGTTTTGCAGAGTCTAAAAAATAAGGAACAATGTAAAAAGAATGATCATAATACAAAAAACAATCTCAATTCTAACACAGTGTAAAAAAAGTTATAACATGATAAACATTAAGGTACCAAACATTTACCCGGGTAAGTGCTTACCAGCAAAAACCAACACTATCACTTACTTCCCAGGTAAGATTTTAGTCCATCAAAATGGTATCGTATACAACAATTTACCTAGTAAACGCTAACCTGATAAGAGTGGTAGCATTACTTACTGGTTATAAGACTCTTAATCCTTGATTTATAAGCTCAGCTCTTACCGGGTAAGATTCTTGGTCTCTTGCCATATTAATCCGGTAAAGTAATATCATTTGGTAAGCGCTTACACGAGTAAGCGTTTGTAGATGATCATACATTAAAGTTATTGGAGGGGAAGAAGCCTAACTCATAATTACACTTCAAAAACTAAAACATTTACCAATACATAAAAAAACATTAAAGGGTGAGGGGTGAGGGGGTGCCACTGCATCTTTTGGTGCTAAGGTGGCTCCGCCACTACCAGTAGTAGATCGAGATCTATCTAGATAACCAACATGATCTGAATCCACAAATCCGGTAATCCGATATGTTTCTCCACCGAGACATAAACCCATATCAACCGTGATTTTCAAGTATCGCAGGACCCATGTCACCGCTTCCCAATGTGCCTTTCCTGGGTTTTCCATGAACCTACTGACCACACCAACCGCCTGTGAAATATCTGGACGTGTACACACCATGACATACATCAAATTGCCGACTACACTAGCATAAGGTACACGCTCCATGTGTGCCTTCTCTTCTGTTGTAGTGGGAGATTTTCTGCTAGAGAGATTCATATGTGGAGCCAATTGAGTCACCACTGACGTAACATCTTTCATCCCGAACCTTGCGATACCCGCTCAATGTAGCCTTTCTAGGTCAAGAACAATCGATGGCTCGATCTCTCTCTTCTTCTCTCCATACCTAGTATCTACTTGGCAACGCCCATGTCCTTCATCCCAAACTTTTCACCAAGTTGAGTTTCCAACCTATCCATCTCCACCTTGTTCTTCGTAGAAATAAGCATGTCATCCACATACAAAAGGAGATAAATATAATCAACTCCACAAAGTTTTAGCAGATAAACACAACAGTCATACTTACTCTGGGAGAACTCATGCTTTAACATGAAGGAGTCAAATTGCTTGTACCATTGTCGAGGAGATTGCTTCAATCCATATAGTGATTTCCTTAAGCGACATACATGAAGTTCCTTATCCACAACCTTGTATGCCTTAGGTTGATGCATATAGATTTCCTCATCCAAATTCTCGTGCAAGAAAGAGGTTTTTACATCGAGTTGTTCCAGCTCCATATCACCATGGGCAACAATATTCAATAGCACCCAAATGGAAGTGTGCTTCACTACCGGAGAAAAAATCTCATTGTAGTCCACTCCCTCTATTTGTGCAAACCCCTAAGCTACTAGCATTTCCTTGTACCACTGAACTCGGAAGGACCCTTTTTCATCTTGTACACCCATTTGCAACCAATGGTCTTCTTCCCTACAGGTAATGGGAATACCTCCCATGTTTGATTCTTCCTAAGAAACTCCATCTCTTCTTTGCATAGCGGCCAATCAACTCTCACTATTACTGCTCCGAATAGATTCTTTGAAGGAGACCGACTCATCTTCCTCCATCGAGAGTGTATGTTTAACCAAATTTGTCTGCCCGTAGTGCTTCAAGGGTTGATCATACCCTAACTTTTGAACTGTCTTATATTCTCGCCTCGGCCTAGTGAAAATTGAACTGTCTTCGAGCTCCTGTTCATCTTTTGGTTCGTGTACATTTTCTTGTTAAATCGTCCCATGTTCATTCTCATCGTGATTTTCTCCATGTACTTCCTCCTGAACACGACTAGAACCTTGTTGGCTTTTAGGCTCTATTTCCACCACTTGAGACTTAACCGTCTCAATGTCATCAGCACCGAACACCGTAGCTTTCAAAGTAGCTATCTTGGAGTTCTCATTAAAGGTAACATCTCTGTTGATTATAAACTTTGAGTCTTCCAAACACCAAACGTGATAGCCTTTTACACTAGATGCATATCCCAAGAAAATTGCCTTCCTGGCCCTTACTTCAAGCTTTCCCTCACTAATGTGATAATAAGTCGTGCAACCGAAAATTCTGAGTTTCTCGTAATCTGCATGTTCCCCTTGACCATACCCTATAAAGTACATCTTTATTAGAGACACATGAGGAGAACGGTTGACAATGTACCAAGTTGTCGCAACCAACTCTCTGCCCACCATTCTCTGCCCAGACCAACATAAGACCACATACACATTGCTCTCTCTCTCTCTCTCTCTTTCTCTCTCTCTCTTGCAATGTACGGTTCAACCTCTTTGTGATCCCGTTCTGCTGGTTTTCCTGACCGTCCAATGTCTAACAATTCCTTCCTGATCACAAAACTTCTTGAAGGCACCCTTGTTATACTATGTACCATTATCACAAAACTTCTTGAAGGCACCCTTGTTATACTATGTACCATTATCACAAAACTTCTTTCCGTTCTGTTCTCAAGCATTGTTTTCTAATTCTTGAACATTTCAAATACCTCATTCTTATGTTTTAGAAAATAAATCCAAACATATCTAGAATGATCATCTACAAAAGTGACAAAATGTCTAGAACCTCCCTTGGAAGTGACTAAAGTTGGAGCCCAAAGATATGTGTGCATATAGTCTAAAATACCTTTCCCTTTGTGTTTGCTTGACTTGGACTGAACCCGGTGTGCTTTACCGTACACTCAAGGCTCATAAAAATCCATGCAAGGCTTTTTCAAGTTCTTCAACAAACCTGTACCAAGAAAGTTTAGACCTTTTCTGACATATGCCCAAGCCACCTATGCCATAACCGAGTGTTCTCACATGGGTCTCAACCACCGCCACTTGTACCAACCGCCGCACTTTCTATCATAGTTATACCTGAAAGAACATAAAGGTTTCCTTAACGAATACCTTTCATTACAACCAAAGACCCACAAACAACCTTCCTTACTCCATCCCATGTAACTATATTACATCCACCAAAGTCCAAATCACCAATAGAAATTAGATTCTTCCGCAACTCTAGAACATGTCTCACATCCAATAAAGTTTTGACCACTCTATCATGCATTTTGATTCTAATAAAACCGATCCCAACCCTTTTGCAGGAATGATTATTTCCCATCATCACCTTACCACCATTTATGCTTCGATAGGTAGTAAACCACTTCCTATTTGGGAACATATGGTAAGAGCAACCTGAGTCAAGAATCCATTTACCAGAGATTTCATCATTGAAATTGACGAAAAAACATTTGTCGTTGTTTTCATCTTCGGAAGCATCACTAGCCTTTTGTTTCTCTTATGCCTTTCCTTTGTGTTGTTTCCATCCTTGTTCCATCCTACTTTCTTGTTAGGACAGTTTTCCTTGTAATACCCAAGCCCGCCACACTTGAAACACCGTCTTTCCGCAAGAGGTCTAGATATTGACCTAGACTTTCCTCCATTGCCTTTTTCCTATCTCATTGCTTCTACGTGTTGCAAACAACCCTTGAGCTTATTCTGTGTGACCATTAGCAGCAACCATGTCACTGATTGCAATCTTTCCAAGATCATCCGCTAGAATTGACGTTCTAGTCTCATCCATCGTAAGACTATCACCATAAGGATCAATGTTTGCACAAGATTCTCATAAGACTTGGGAACGAAAGAAGTAGTAAAAGTGATTAATCCTCATCTTCTACCTTTGCATCAATGTCCTTTAAATCTGATATACACCTATCAAATTTACTAATGTGTTCCCGGATTGATGAACCTTCATCCATTTTGCAAGCAAACAATTTGGACTCTAGGTAGATCATATTCGTTAGAGTTTTCGTCATGAAATTTGCCACCAACTTTTGCCACACCGCAACCACTGATGCCTCACTATCAACCAAGAAAGCAACATCCCTTTCAAGGCATAAAATGATTTATGCTCGTGATCTATATCTAACTCCTCCCAATTCTCATCGGACATGTCTTTGTGCTTCTTTGCCTTACCCGCCAAAGCCTTATGTAACTTCTTTGAGATTGACAAACTTTTCATTTGCATCCTCCAATAAGAAAAATCATTCTTATCATTGAACTTCTCTAACTCATACTTCCCAACTTTAACCGTTCCGCTTGTAAACATCATTTACCC
The DNA here is from genome assembly GCA_036898165.1 of Silybum marianum. Taxonomy (NCBI): domain Eukaryota; kingdom Viridiplantae; phylum Streptophyta; class Magnoliopsida; order Asterales; family Asteraceae; genus Silybum; species Silybum marianum. The sequence continues at coordinate 32,662,951 of CM072536.1, forward strand.
ACTTGTTTCAAAATTTGCCTCTCTCATGACTTTTATCGAATACCTTGTGTGCACCACCCAAAATGCCTCAAATATGAGCTTTACCACCCAAATTTGATAACGAGGCTTTGATACCAAATGTTGTGTTCAGATACCAACATATGGTCAGCGGAAAACACAGAGTAAAGGAAACGAAACCAAACAGCCTGATTTCTCAATCGTACTCAATACCGGAAACAAGTAATGACAATAACCAAACAATCAAAGTAGATAAAAAGTAGAGATGATGCAAGAGAGATGTACGTGGTTCAACAAAATTTTGCCTACATCCACACTAGAAAAGAGAGCCCTTTTGTATTAGGTTAAGAATCAACCTCATTTCTCCTTACAAGATAATGTTCTTTCTATTTCCTCACTTCTCTCGTATCTTCTTGCTCTCTGTATAGAGTTCAACATAATATGCAAAAAGGGTTTGGGCCTATTTGACCATGGGCCAAGTCTTGGGTCAATATCAAATAATATTCATTAAGCTAATAATATTCCTTACCCCAACACACTTACACTTCTCAGTTTAACTTTTATTATCACACGATCCTTCGTCTATTGGTACACATATTTTTTTTTATGAAATTACGTGGCATTCTTAGATCATTCTTTGAAAGAACACTTAAAAGAAAATGAAATTCCAACATATATTCTTTGTTAAAAAAATCCAACATATATTGAACAGAAGTGATTCACGTCAAGCCCAATATGATTCCAACCAAACCACCTTTACAACTCTAATCAAATCGATATTGTGACTTGATAGCGTTATAAATCGTTACAAATTTAGTTGATAAAACATGTATTTTATCTAGTCTTACTAGGACATTTATACGCCAATGTATCTCACTCAGCCAAACATTAATTAAGACTATTCAAAGTCCTCTAAAACGCTAACAAACAGACCTACAATTTTTAGTTTTCACAAATTCAAGCTGCAAAAAGGCCTAAAATTTTATTGGATTTGGGCTTTTATAAACAATCATGAATCATGATAAAGAAAAAAATGGGGTTGCACTTAAGGATTGATTAAAAAAAATTGCACGCAATCTTTATCCTTGAGTTGGAGATTAGAATATAAAGCATCAAAATGTTTTAAAATATGTTTAAGGCTATGTTTGGTTTTTGATTTAATTTCATTCAAATCTTATATTTGTTTAAAAAGAAGTCTGACTAAAGTGCTACAAACATTGGATTTACAAGATATTTTGTGATAATGTTTTAAGATAGTTCGTGATTATCAAATACCATTTAATAAAAAATTAATTATTTATATTTGATTGATTGAGCCTCGTTCTTCAAGTAGTTGTTTTTTATTTACCAAGTAGTCGTTCTTCAAGTAGTTGTGTTTTATTTTATATAGTAAATGTGATTTGCATTATTTTAATCTTCGGAGTTCTAGTTTCATAGAGTAAAGTTAGAGGCATTTCATTGAGAATGATATATGATAAATATTGTTGGCTTTGAATATATTTCATATTCTTTTCTCCCGTTCATAATAATTTGGTTATAAACTTCATCTTTTACTAGTGTCAAAAATGCAACTCCACAAAGTTCATATGTTTTGAAACTAGTGTCATTTTGTGCCAAACCGATTTTTGATTTTAAGTTGATCTTAAGTTTATATTGATTTTAATTGAGTATCTGATTTTAATTGAGTATCTGATCTAAGTAAGATACGTGTAAATTAGTATATCACAAACAATTTATCTAACACCGACTCCCTGGGAATAACAATGCCCCGACTTACCCTATCACTAGAAATAAGTGAGGTTTTTAAAATGAAACTTTGTGTTTTTGACGATGCGTGCAAGAAGTTTTCGACGATGTTATCCGAGGATGGTAAATGGGTTTTATCTCTTTACTTTCTTTCAAAAATCATCCACCTCTTAAAATAAAAAAAAATTGTTTTAAGATTGTTTGAGAAATATTAGTACAATAGATGAAAATTAATAATTAAATAGACATTACTGTAAAATTAGGTTTACACGACATAAAAAATGCTTAAATGTCATAATAGACTATATTATATAAAATCCTATGAGATTATAAATATTTTGTTTTTCTTAACAAGTTTTAGAACACTTTTAAAATAAAATGTTGTATTAACTTTTTTATATGACATTTTTTTATAAGTGTCCTTAAACACATTTTTTATAGGACATAATTTTTATAAGGCATTCTTTAAATAATGTTATATAAAAATATTAACATAACGTTTTATTTGAAAAAAATGTCATAAAAACTTGTTAAGATGTCCAAAATGGCCCTACAAATTTATTGTTTGATTTTATAAATTCAAGTCGTATAAAGCAGTCTATTAGAAAATTTAGATACTTCTGAAGTCTATAAACCCGATTTAGTTGTAATGAGATAAGAGCATGTTATTTATCAATACTGATGATCATGACGTAGGAAATTGTTGAAGCTTGTAGTGAGATAAGTTCCCATTGTTTATTAATCTCGATAAACAGTGACAGGGAAATTGTTGAGATAGAGCCAATTTTGTTATGTACTGTGACAAGTTCCCGTTTATCAATCTGGATAATCAGTGACGGAGGAAATTGTTGAGGCTTATAGCAAGCACAATTTTCTTAACATATATTTTTTTCATCTCTTTAGTACTAAAGATCCATGAACGCCTTATCTCCAAATATTTCAACAACTAATATTATTACCTTCGGAAACACAACCAAATTATCTAGACGAACTCAATTTATATACTCTTTATTACGGGAACTCTATTGAACAAGAAAAATGTGAAAAAGGCTTGAACAATAGGAAAAATGCTAACAATATTTTTATTTATATATGTACAAGATTGAATTAAATTCTTAACTTAATAAGATCTCTAATCCTTTTCTAAATTTTGTAAGTTGAATAAACTTCAACTTACTTATTGGCCATCAATTGTCATTCATCACTATAATGTCCATTTTTAGATTTTTACAATGCTTTTTAGGTCCATTTTTACACAACACAAGTACATGTTTTGACGTTTATGTGCCCACAAAAGTAGATTTGCAAACTTCCAATAAATCTTCATGGAGGAATATTCATAAATGAATTAAAAAGACAAACCAGAAAATAGAAAACAAAGTATATACCCATGATTACAATAAAACCTCCAATGCTTTACGTAAGTTGGTAAGAAGTTTATAACAAACAGTCTTAGTATCGTTAACAAAAAAGGGGGAAATGGGTATTTATAATACTGAATAAAAATCATTTGTCCCTAAATTCCATTTATGAACGATTAGGGATTTTGATACCATGTGAAGCACGATATCTTACCGTGAAACGAGTAAACAACGCTAGAGAATTGCTAGCGAGTTGTTTCACCTTCAAGATCCTTGCTTTAATCATAGCCTTTTCACTATTATCTATTCCATCCACCAAGATTCCATCCATGCATGTGGTGGCACCCGTCAAGGCTGCACTGACCCAAGTTTGCACGTTACTCTCGTGCCATAAAAAGTTATCATCCCCATCCTTTCCCATTTGTTGTAATTCCTTAAACGATTGTGTGATTTGGTTCACTCCATCGTTGATTTGATGAAGACATTCTTCCATTGCTTCAGAATTCTCTGTTTCATTGAGTTTATTTGCCACCATGTTCATATAGGTCTTGGTGACCCGAGCTTTTGATAGACATGAGGCTAGTGAAACTTGAGCTAATTGTTTTGGACTTGGTAATCCAGTTTTGGTTATATAGGGTAGAAGTGTTTGAACGCATAGATCAGGATGTATCGTTGATCGACATTGTGATTCAGTGTACATTCTAGAACGAGAACGAGACTCCACAATGGTCAAAAACAAGAATATTGTGAGAGAGAGAACCAAGAAAGAGAGAAAACTTTGTGCCATTTTTGTGAATTTTGTATGTGTTTGAGATGTGGAAATTGGAAGAAAGGTGAGTGATTATATATATAGTGGAGTTGTGACATGCAATTTAAATCAATTAAACTTTCTATTAATTGGATCCCAAATTGCTTTAGATACAAAATATCACACATGAAAGTTGCTTATGGAAAGTTATGGTTGAGTAATTAAAACATCAACACCATTCATGTCTCACCGTCCACTTCTAATATAATATATATCTATATATATATATATCTATATATATGTTTGTGTGTATATATACACACGCACACAACACACATATGCATCATGGACGGACCTATATATGGGCACCTGGTGGCACGTGCCATCGTATTATTTCTGCCTCTAAAAGTTAAACTTTTTTGTTTATATGAAAGGTGCAACTGTATCGTTTTAGAAGGTGTCAACGTATGATATTCAGGAGCCGAAGAAGGTGCAGCTGTGCCTCGTAATCAACCAAAAACCAAAAAAACTCTTGAAATCAACAAAAAAAATCAGAAAGAACTTTTGAAAAAATCAACCAAAAAACCCGAAAAAGTCCATAGAAATCGATAAAAAAAACTTAAAAATCCTTCAACTTTAGAAATCACTCAAAACGATGGAGTTGGGCTAAAAACACATCGAGACGATATTGAACGTTAGTAAAAACTTAAAGACACACCCAAAAAAACCGTGTTTTCATAATTATTTTTTGTCATATATTGTACGACGCCACCATATTTATTTTTGGAAACAGTCCCTAGTATGCATAACATTTACGTCCCAACGAAAGAGGATGGAACTTACACAACATTTACGTTTAAAACAAAGAAACTTTGTCCAAATAAATTAAAGTTATGACTTGACACAACAATGTAGCTAGAGACGTTACAATAATGGTTAGATGGCCTAACAAATTCTACCGAGGATGTTGGAGAACTTATTAGGATAAAAAAAAAACCCGTCTGATTAACCTTTTTATAAGACACTTTTATTAACAACTTATTGTAATGTCTTTAAATTTATGGCGTCATGACTAAAATCCACTTGTTTAATTAAGTGTCCATCCAATTTTATGGTACTCTCAATGTACACGATTTCAGCAATGTTTTCATTTTGTTTTTTAACGCAAATGAATGAAATTCAGAGTATCCTTCATTCATGCATTATTTTATACTTGAAAGTTCAATACTTTATGCATGAATTTTAATTTTTGAAGATATTTTTGCAAAAAATGGTAACTTGGTTTATAACATACTAATTGTATTCATAATACGGCGACTATCCGGGAATGTGTTTGTTTAATTTGCATCTATTAAAACGAATCTATTTTTCGTTTCCTTTTAAGTTAAGTTAGGAACGTAACTTTTGAAGTAACGAGTTTGAGTCCACACCTTCGGTTTGAAGACATATATAAGAGTACCGATGTTTATGGAATATGTCTCTAAAGCAAATGAAACATAGGAAATAACATAGTCATATGATTAATTAATTAATTAATTAATTAATTAAGGTAATCCCAAATTATTTAATCATAACTTCAACAAGACTTCACTTTATAGCGCCATTGATAAATGATCAAATATATGAGCTGGGGGTTTTAATTTAGGTTAACTTTGAATCAACTTAAATTGTTTTATAATATACTTCTATTTACACTACGATACATATGTAAATATAATCCTCCAAATACCCAGTTATGAAGGAAAAATAACCCGGTGTTATATAAAAAACGGGTGTTTTCCTATCCCGGTTCCTAGAATATAACCGGATTATATTTATTTATCTTTTAAAAAATCTAAATGTTGTCTGGTTTCTTTTTATTGAACTGGCCGGGTTCCATTTAAATGAGAGAATTTGAAACTATCCAGTGTCATATAAACAATCAGGTAGTTATCAATGCTAGCATCATTTTATCTAACTACATGGTGTCATACAAACCAACCGGGTAGTATCCGATCAAAGAGACGTGTGTTTCATTTAACTATCCGCCATACAAACAACCGGGTAGTATGTGAGCTAGGATTCCATATTTTCATTTAATTTAAAAATTGTTCTATAAAAATTAACTAAGAATCAAGACGGGCTTAACCTTGATTTTTTTTTAAATTATCAACCCAAACTTGGATTTATCTCTATCCAATCCAAGGCCCACCTTAGTCTCTCGAATCACCTTGAACCAGATTTCAACCTTACAACGTCCTGACTTCACACACTGACTGTAATCTGTTCTTTACTTCAACCTCACGGCGGCCGACGGCCTCACATCTAAGGTCTTACCTCTCCCTGTCGGTAAGTTCAAATTCCTAGGGTTTGCAACTGAAATTTCCTCTATACACACATATCTTATTGTCTTCAATTCATCTCTAATGGTTCATGTCTAGTGATACTAATAAATAGTGGAGAGTTTATTTTCCAATCCACTGTTTGATTTGTTAGCAACTCGATTTACGGATGCCATTCTGAGAGCAATTTGTTCTTCAGCCTTAGGTATGTTACTGAAACCTGCAAATTAATTTACAGGTAGGGTTAGATATATGTTTGCATCATTTTGGACTAGTAATCATGCATTAAGAACTTTAAAATGTTTAGCAAAGAACCATTCATTGGTAGATGAAAAGAAAGCGTGCCCTGTTCATCTTTTAGCCTAGGGTTTTTTTTTTATAGCCACTCTTATGATATAGTAGGAACATAGTCAAAAAAAAAAAGTTACAAGAGAGTGACTATGAAAGAAAAACCCTAGGTTGAAAGATGAATACGGCATACATTCTCTTCATCTACCAATGAATGGTAGTTCTTTGTTTGAACATTGTAAAGTTATTAGTGCATGATTACTATTCCAAAATGATGCAAACATATATCTAACCCTACATGTAAATTAATTTGCCGATTTTAGTAACGTATCTAAGGTTGAAGAACAAATTGCTCTCACAATTGCATTCGTAAACCGAGTTGCTAACAAATCAAATAATGGATTGGAAAATAAACTATCCACTATTTATTAGTACCACTAGATTATGAGCCATTAGAGACGAATTGAAGGCAATAAGATATATGCGTATATAAAGGAAATTTCTGTTGCAATCCTAAGAAATTTGAACTTATCGAGAGGGAGAGGTAAGACCATGAGATGTGAGGCCGCCGAAGGATTGAAGTGGGAAATGGATTTCGCTGAGTGCGTGAAGTTAGAAACACGATTTCGGTGAAGTCAGGACGCCTTGATGTTGAAGTCTGGTTCACGGTGAGTCGAGACGAGAGCCGAGGGTGGGCCTCTGATTGGATTGGATTGAGATAGATCCAAGTTTGGGTTAATAGTTTAAAAAAAATCCAAGGTTGGGTCAGGCCTAATTCTTAGTTAATAATTTTTATAGAACAACTTTTAAATTAAATGAAAATATGGAATCCTAGCTGATATACTACCCCGGTTGTTTGAATGGCACTGGGTATTAGATAAAACATACGCTTCTTGATCAGATAATACCCAGTTGGTTTGTACGACAGCAGGTAGTTAGTTGTAGCATTGATCACATACTAACCGGTTGTACGTTTCTATGGCACCGGGTAGTTTTAAATTCTCTCATGCAAATGGAACCCGGTTCAATAAAAATAAATTGGGTAGCATTTAAATTCATTAAAAGAAATATAATCCGGTTGTATTCTAGCAACCGGGTAGGAAAACAAGCGATTTTATATAGCACCGGGTTTTTTCCATAACTGGGTTGTATTTGGAGGATTGTATTTACATTTGTGTATCAGGGCTAGTGGTGTTAAAAAAGAATCCATTGGATTGCAAAAACTAGTCGAACTGAACCTAACTGGATTTGAGGTTGGTTGTGCTTTCTGGAGTTGCAGGTTGAAAGCAGGGGGTGCAGAGCAATCCAAAGGGTTATGCGATCCCAGTTGTGACTTAGGTCGCATGAGTCCCCGTTGGACTTTTGGGTTTTTGCTTCCTGTTGTTTTGGGGTCTTTCAGGGTATCGTTTAAGCTCCGTAGAAATTGTTTTGAGTATTGGATTAGGTTATATCATTTAAATTGTAACCATGTTTCCTTTATTTAGATTTAAGCGTTCGTTTTTGAAATTTCATATCGATTGAATTCTATTCCATCGTTTTATCATATTAAGGTGAGTTTTCTTATAACCTTTTCGAACTGAAATGTTGTTATCAAATGATTACTACTTGTTATTATACGTTATTGGTATGTATGGAAAGTTTCCGTTAACCGCGATATGGTATTGTTAAAGTTGGTAGTGCATGGGAGCCTAATTTATGACTTAATGGTGTAGTGTCAGAGAGCCTACTTTATAACTAATTGGATTTAGTGACTCAGATCCTACTTTATATCTAACTAGTGTTCGAAATCGTACGTTGCGCGATGATCAAATTTTATGTTGACAAAAATGTAAAATTGTTAATTTTGTTGACTATTTCATATATATATATGGAATATGTTGCAAGTCTAATGACGGAACACGAATAGGATCAATGGCCGACGAATTACAAAGAACAAAAATTAAGAACTTTAAGAACTTAATTCTTTAATATAAAATTTAAACCAAAAACTGATTGAAAGGGTTTATTATCATCTCCTATTTATAGTTTCTAAAACAATCCTAAACTTGGAAAGGATAAACTAAAAGGAAATAAAATAAAAAAATAAAGGAAGAATCTAAAATAAAAAATTAACTTTAATTAAATTAGGAAAGTCTTCATTGTGATCTTTAAGAGTCCTTGGAAAGTCTTCATTGTGATCTTTAAGAGTCCTTGAAAATAAGGATTCTTTTATTTGATTCTTTCTTGGAGCTCACGTTGCCATCCCTGCATCATCCTCCCTCTCTCGTAAGATCTACCGAGTCTGCATCATCTTCACTGTCTCCTTTGTAGGGCGATAAGTCTGCAACGTTAAATGTAGCTGAAACGTTATAATGACCTGGAAGTTCAACTTTATACGCGTTATCATTAATCTTCCTTATTATCTTGAAAGGTCCATCAGCACGTGGCTTCAATTTGCCAAAACGACCGTCGGGAATCTTTCTTTTTGCAAATGAATCCACACCAAGTCACCTTCTTGGAACACAACTTGCTTACGATGTTTATCTGCTTTTTTCTTGTATTGATCATTAGAACGAATAATGCGTTTACGGATTTGTTCATGTAACTCCTTGATTTGAGTCGATCGTTGTGCTCCCTCGACACTGAGCTGGCCCGTAACAGGAATGGGCGCCAAATCAAGTGGTGTAGTTGGATTGTGACGCCATACACGACCTCAAATGGAGTTTTCCGGTGGTACGATTGACGGAACGATTATAAGCAAACTCCGCTCGAGGAAGAACAAGATCCCATTGCTTGGGATTTTCACCCACCAAACTTCGTAATAAATTCCCTAGACTCCGATTAACAACTTCGGTTGTCCATCAGTTTGTGGGTGATGGGAACTACTAAACTGTAATTTTGACCCCATTCGGTTCCATAAAGTACGCCAAAAGTGACTAACGAATTTCACATCCCGATCGGAGGTGAGCGACTTTGGAATACCATGCAACTTGACAATTTCGTAAAATATAACCGAGCAACCTGGCTCGCATCGAAGGTTTTGGAACATGGAAGAAAATGAGCCATTTTGGAGAAACGGTCGACAACCACCATAACCGAATCTTTATGGCGCTGAGTTCGGGGTAAGCCTAACACGAAATCCAAACTAATATCTTCCCATGGGCTTTCAGGCACGGGTAAGGGTGTATACAACCCGCTATTACTTCCATGGGTTTTGGCTATGTGACATGCACGACACCTTTCGAGGATTCGGGCAACATCTTTTCCCATCCGTGGCCAATAGAATTGCTCTTGAATGATTGCCAATGTTTTATCTCTTCCAAAGTGGCCGGCAAGACCTCCCGCATGACTTTCCAAAATAATAGCTTCCCGTAAAGAGCTCACGGGAATGCATAACCGGGCGCTTTTGAATAAATACCCGTCATGCTTTGTGAATTGTTGGAATGTTCCGGCAGCACACTTTCCCCATATATCACGGAAATCTGGATCATCCTGATAAAGATCTCGAAATGTATCGAAACCGTGAACCCGAATCTGCATGGTAGACAGTAATAAGTGGCGTCTGCTAAGGGCATCGGCTACTTGGTTTTGGGATCCGGCCTTATGCTTAATGACAAAAGAAAAAGCTTGTAGGAACTCAACCCATTTAGCATGCCTCGGATTCAACTTGTGTTGGCCGTTGATATACTTTAGCGCCTCATGATCCGAGAACAAAACGAATTCGTTGGGAAACAAATAATGGCGCCAAGTGTCTAGCGCACGAATAATAGCATAAAACTCCTCTTATCGTAGGTAGAATACTTGCGACGTGTCTCGTTTAATTTCTCACTAAAAAACGCTATTGGCCTCCGATTTTGACTTAAAACTCCGCCAATGCCTACTCCTGCATGCGTCACATTCTACTCCGAAAAACGTCATCAAAGTCGGGTAGGGCCAAAACAAAGAGCTTCGGTTACCTTCTTTTTAAATATCAAACGCCTTGGCGGCCTCGTTTGTCCAGCTAAAACGTCCACCCTTTAAGCATTCCGTGATGGGAGCGATAAGGGTGCTAAAATTCCTGATAAAGCGCCGATAAAAAGAAGCCAACCCATGGAAACTACGGATATCATGGATCGATGTTGGTGTGGGCCAATTAATTATAGCCTCGGTTTTTGCTTTATCCATTTTTATCCCATCGCCCCGAGATGACATATCCGAGAAAGGTAACTTCTTTGACAAGGAAACTGCACTTTTTTCTGTTGGCATATAACCTTTGTTCCCGTAAAACAAAAAATACTTGACGAAGGTGAGATACATGTTGCTCAATGGTTTTGCTGAAGATTAAAATATCATCAAAATAAACTACGACAAATTTACCGATAAAAGGCTTGAAAACCTGATTCATTAGTCGCATGAAAGTACTAGGAGCATTAGATAGACCGAAGGGCATGACCATCCATTCGTACAATCCATCACGTGTCTTGAAGGCCGTTTTCCATTCGTCTCGGGCCTCATTCGGATCCGATGATACCCACTTCTTAGATCAATTTTTGAGAAAAGCGTGGCGCCGTATAATTCGATCAAGTAAATCATCAAAACGAGGAATGGGAAAACGATACTTAATTGTGATTTTATTAACGGCTCGGCTATCGATACACATCCGAAAAGCTCCTCCGTGTTTTGGAATCCTAATAATGCGGGTACCGCGTACGGACTCAGCTCTCTCGTATCAAACCTTTGTCAAGTAGCTCGGTAACTTGACGTTGTAGCTCCTCGTACTCCTTCGGATTCATTCGATAAGGTGTTTGTTTGGGATAGTCGAACTGTGAATAAGATCAATACGATGTTGAATATCCCGCATCAAAGGCAAAGGGCGGGATCTCGTCGGTAAAACATCCGCAAATTCTTCGAGCGTGGATCGAATTCCGAGTCGCATCGAAGGCCCCGGTTTGTTTTCCTCCGCCACTACAAGAGCGAACACGATTGGGCTAATGGTTGCCACCCTTTCGAAATCGACCGTTTAAGAAACAAAGCAGCTCGTCGTCCTGGCGGGCGTGTATCAAGTGGCACCAATGTAATGTTCACCCCATCTTTTCGAAAAACTATATGTATTTTTAAACCCATCATGCTTGGTTTTACGATCATATTGCCACGGTCGACCCAATAGGATGTGACACGCATCCATTGGAATGACCTCACACCATACCTCATCGTGGTACTTTTTCCCGATAGAAAACTGAACCAAGCATCGCTATTTACCTTCAACATTGCCCCGTTTCAACCACGTTAATTGGTAGGGCTCGGGATGATCTTCGACTTTTAGGCCCAACTTTTCCACCATGTTGTTTGATACAACGTTTTCACAGCTGCCACCATCGATAATCATATTACAAACCTTACCCTTGGCAGTACACTTGGTGCGAAAAATGTTGTTCCGAAGCCAAGAGTCGTCATCAATGGATTTTGAAACCGCGATACTCAAAGTTCCGTTGGATCACCAAAGCTTCACCATGATCGGCATAAACTACCTCGTCTTCGACGCCCATTGGCTCTTCCTTGTTATCCGAATCGTAGGTTGGCTCTTCATCCACAAAAGAAACTATCCGTTGATTTGGACAATCTTTCATCAAGTGCCCCAAACCTTGACATTTAAAACAACGTAGTACCCGAGTATTGCTTCCACTTGCGACATTATTAGCGGAAGGATTGGCCTTAGAAGTAGCTCCTTTAGCCGTTGCGGGCACATTAGTTTTTGGAGTAGGAGTAAATCGGGTTCCGCTAATTTTACTCTTACCTTTGAGTTGTTTCTCGACCTTCAAAGCAAGCCGACACACATCCGCATAAGACCAATATTGTTGAAGGCTTACCACGTCCGATATTTCGGGACGAAGTGCGCCTAAAAACCTTGCTATGAGAGCCGTTCGTCTTCTTCGTTCGCATCACACCGCATTCGGAGTCGATCGAATTCATTGATGAATTCCTCACCGGATGAAGAATGTTGTGATAGATTATGATAGTCAAGAAAAGCTTCCCGCCTATGATTCTCGGGCAAGAACTTTCTTTTTAACAACTTTTTCATCTTCTCCCACGTACTAACCTTTGATTTTCCTTCTCGGTGTCGTTGCTTCCTCACATGATCCCACCAAAGAGAGGCATGTTTTCGAAGTTTTATTGCCACTAGCTTAACCTTTCGGATGGTCGGTATGTCTCGAAGATCGAAGACACGCTCGGATCGCTTAACCAATCAATAAAGTCATCGGGGTGGGCCTTCCCGGCAAATTCGGGGAATCTCGACTTTCATTCCCAAATTTCTCAATGGGTCATCATGATAACCACACCGTGAATACCACGGGGTCTTCCGCCAAAAGGATTGACATCCTCTTCCGCGTCGTCCCAAACGTCCGCCTCGGATTCAGTCTCTTCTGCCGGCGAGTCCTGTTGGAGCTCGAGTTCTCGTATCCGTTGACGCAATTGCTCAATTTCCAGATCTCGTGGGTCACGAGGGTCCGGTACACCGTTGTCGTGTTGAACGCCTCCACGACCCCCACGTCGATAACCAACACCACGAGGTCTTCCCCGTCCGGCCATTCGAACTTGGGCTCTGATACCAAATAATGACGGAACACGAATAGGATCAATGGCCGACGAATTACAAAGAACAAAAATTAAGAACTTTAAGAACTTAATTCTTTAATATAAAATTTAAACCAAAAACTGATTGAAAGGGTTTATTATCATCTCCTATTTATAGTTTCTAAAACAATCCTAAACTTGGAAAGGATAAACTAAAAGGAAATAAAATAAAAAAATAAAGGAAGAATCTAAAATAAAAAATTAACTTTAATTAAATTAGGAAAGTCTTCATTGTGATCTTTAAGAGTCCTTGGAAAGTCTTCATTGTGATCTTTAAGAGTCCTTGAAAATAAGGATTCTTTTATTTGATTCTTTCTTGGAGCTCACGTTGCCATCCCTGCATCAAAGTCCATATGCAACAATCTATATATATCTAAAAGGAAGATATGGAGTTGTTTAGGTGCCACAATGAGAAATCTCCATTTACCTTTTCCTATTTTCTCACAATTTTGAAGAAAATGTTGTATATTAGGTTTAACCTTCAACTCTTCGCTTGCTCCTTTCATTACTTGCTTTTAATTATCAATAAAACCCTTAATGTTGAGTTACTTAATCAATATATTTTTTTATACAAATAAATAAAAGAAAATGTAGTTATTGGGTTTAAGTTTAACATCTAACTCTTCATTTGCTCATTTCATTACTTGCTTTTAATTCTCAATGAAACCCTTAATTTCCCAATCAAAGAAATATATATTTAAGGAACAAACATAGAAAAGAAATAAGTTGATCAAAGAACACCGAATCAGGTAGAACAAAACGCTTAATCAAAACATTCGAAACAGGTATGTAGCAATAATATTCTTCAAGGAATGTGAATTGTTGTTATTATATAATCTTTCTTTTCCATATTGTTGATTTTTTTTGTTATCAAATGAATTTTTTTGTTTATGATTGGATCGTGTTTACATATATTCGTATAAGATTTGATATTTTTGTGATTATTGGATTCAAAAACTTTGTTATTGAAATTGAAAATAGACATAGTTGACAAGAACCTATGATTGTTTATAATTGTTTTCATGACAAATAAAGGTAAGTTTCTCTATATGTTGAATTTGTATTACCCAAACAGGTATGTAACCATAATATTCTTCAAGGAATGTGAATTGTTATTATATAATCTTTCTTTTCAATATTGTTGATTTTTTTGTTATCAAATGATAAAATTTGTTTATGACTGGATCGTGTATACGTATATTCATATAAGATTTGATATTTTTGTGATTATTGGATTCAAAAAGTTTGTTATTGAAATTGAAAAATAGACATAGTTGACAAGAACCTATGATTGTTTTTAATTATTTTCATGGCAAATGAAGGTAAGTTTCACTATATGTTGATTTTGTATTACCCAAACAAGTGTGTAGCCATAATATTTTTCATGAAATGTGAATTGTCATTATATAATATTTCTTTTCCATATTGTTGATTTTTTTGTTATCAAATGATAAATGTTGCTTATGATTGGATCGTGTATACATATATTCGTATAAGATTTGATATTTTTGTGATTATTGGATTCAAAAAATCTGTTATTGAAATTGAAAAATAGACATAGTTGACAAGAACCTATGATTGTTAATCTTTTTCATGGCAATGAAGGTAAGTTTCACCATATGTTGATTTGTATATTACCTATAATCAAAATAATAAGTTTCACTAAGAGGTTTTATAGGATGAAGAGTTTCCTTATGTAGAGATATTTGATACATTTGTTCTATCCGTTGGCACTCCGGCAAACACCTATCCTTTTTGTCTTTGTGTTTCTAGATTCGAATTTGATTTATTATCTATTGGGTGAATTGTTTGCATGCTATAAGTAGGAATTAAGTGTTGGGCCAAATGAACACATAAAGCTCTTTAGCGTGCTTCTTTGTGACATATGCACGAGGTGGTATGAAAAAATTCATATCAAGTAAATTCACCCAAATCTTTTCTCTGCAATACATCTTGGTTACTTCAAGCTGCATAATTCGTTTGAAGAGTGGAAGTTTTCAATTCAATTTGATTTAATAAGTATGAAAAAGATTCTTTAAAGGTTTTCATATATGTTAACTATATCTCTGCGAATGTAAGCTATGAGGGTTGTTCTTCAACGAGTGTTATTGGTGTTTTTTTGGTGTATGGAACAAACCTTCATGACCACCCACCACAAATAAAGAGAGAAATGAACCCCACAATTTATACATCAAAATAATCATATTTAAAGAAATAAACAAGATTATCTTAAAAATAATAATTATTAAAATAAATATAAAATTATTTAACTATCAATACATTTAAGAAATCCTACACCCACAAAAAAGAGCGTTATTCAAACCAAAAACAACTATTAATTCGGTCATTAACTGAAACTTCATATTAAGTCAACTATTAAGTTAATAATGAACGTAGACAAAGAAGTGATTACTTTCGACCAACATAAGGTAATTTTTTTATTTATTCAGCTAATACTATACCAACATTTATCCTTGACAAAGCCCTAAACCATCAAGTCTCAATAATACCTATAAATAATATTGCACATAAAATTGCAACTTAGTAAATTCCTATGAAAAGAAACATATTTATCAATTAGATGATTATTTTCAAAATATTCACAACTTGAAAAGCGCTTAGCGGGGTGCTTTCATAAGTTGAACTAGAGGTGTATAAATATGCAAATTGTGCGTACAAGCTTGAAATAACATTGGCATTAAAAGAGTTTGAGACGTCATGTGAGTTAAGATTTTACGTTTAACAAATTCAGATATTATGTTTAACGAATTGTAATTAAATAGCAAGTTACGTTCAAGCTTAACTTACTTAAATATTATATAAGACAATAATTTTCTCACCGCGCAACGCGCGGTACGAAACACTAGTTTATTTTAGATAAAGATTGGTTTTGAACATATTCACTCAATAGAGTCATGAAAACTATTAATAATAATCATAGTTTAAATGTTTATATATAAAATAGATCAATACATAAACTAAAAAATAAATCAACAATCGTAGTGGAAACCAAGACTCAACACAACAAATTTTTAAAATAGAAACAATATATATACAAAATGTATCAATAATTATTAAATAAAATTATATTATTATTAAAATAGATAATTTAAATAATCTTCATATTAAAAACCAAATAATATGAGTTTTTTTTTATTATAATCATCTTTTTAAAAAACAACACATGATTATAATCAACAACATTATTTTTTATTAAAAAAAGATGTAGGTATTTGAATTCTAAGAAATTCTTTTATCAAAAGTCCACATTTTCCTCCAATAAAAAAAATTGGCGGTTTGGATCAAAATTTGCATTGACGTATGCGTCACATGAACACGATTATATAGCAATGTCGAAAAAATTCGATTTTTTTTTTGTGTGTAAAGATGATTCATCAGCTTCATTTCCTAAATCAATTGTCTCCGATATATTTTTAACAAATATCGATCAAGTTAGACTGTAGCAAATTTTCAATACTGAAAATGTTAAGTTGTATGTAGCAAAAAAAAAGCAATTTTACAAAATGAAATCAATCTAATTTTGAACATGATTTAAAATTATTGAAGGTGAAAAAAAAAACTAACTTCAAAAAATATTTGCCGACTTACATTTTCGTAAGACTTTGATTTTTCAAATAAAACATTAAAAACTAACTTCAAAGAATATAAAAATGAGAATTTATTGTCCCTTTACGAGTAACATTGTGGGCTACACTGCTTAGAAAAAGCAATATTGAAGTTAGAATGAAGGTAATAATAAACCATAAAATTACAAAATACAAAAAATCAAGAATACATTAAAATTGAAGGAGTACTCAAATAAAGACTTACATGTAATAATAATATGTGTGTTTTGATGACAAAGCTTTTATACTTTGACATATTAAATAATCTTTAGATAGCTTATTTGTATTTGTGCTTACAAAAAAACTAAACAAAGTCAACATAATAGGAAATAACTTAACAATAAATAAAAAATTATAACAAAGATTAATCTTATAAAAAGATGAATCTAACAAAGGAAAATATGTTAGAATGAAAGATTTAAAGGTAAGTTGTTGTATGTAAACAAAGTTATAAAAAAAATCAATAACATAGCCAAAAAAAAACCAAAATCTTGTACTTGAGTATTTTCATAAAACTCACTTCTATGATATTTATAAAAACAATAATTTCTTTGTAACAGAAAAAGTATAGTAACTTGACATTTGGGTCCCACTGACGCACCAAAATGAAGACAAAATTTGATTTCTAAATTTTAAAGATTTTCTTTTAACGCCCTAATCGTTGCTAGATGATAACCATAAAAAAAAGTCGAAATAGATACATATGCTTTAATCCAATTAGATAATATGATATAGGCTATCGTGTAAATAGTAACACCCAATTTTAAAAAAGCAAAATCGCCCATATAAAGGAAGATCTCCCTCGGATGATTTTGACCAAAACAATCAATCATTCTTTCGGCCTCTAAATATTGAATGACCCGACATGGCAATACATTAGGGACGATTTTGGCTTTTAACTTTGTCTTGTAATCAATTTTGTTTAATAGATGTTTTACCAATCTTCGTTGACATTGAGGGCACAACTAAAATGTTTAAAAAGTATTTACGAAAATAATAACATTTAATGAAAGGAGGATGGAGAAGTCTAAACGACGTGTTTCGGCCTGTGATTAGCTATACATAATACAACATGGAGATCCTAGTTTAATTAATTGGATGGTGCAATGTGAGGATTTTTCTTTCCCTTCTCAATCAGAAAAAATCAATTATCGTGTTCGAGGACACCATTTACGTTTTAGCAGATCTAGAGATCTATTTAAGAACGGGTTACGTTTTAGCAGATCTAGAGATCTATTTAAGCACGGGTTTTCTATTTGGGTCGGAGGTTCGCCCACAACATCTTACCATATCACCAATTAACGAAAGATTGTTTGTTAAAAAGTCCAAACATAATGATATCAAACTCGGTAATGTTATAAATAAATTAGAAAAACAATAAAAACCGCAACATATCTGATGATGATGTGGTGCGTGTGTGTGTGTGTGTCATTGTCATGCTTCTATCGGTCTTTTTGGGATGAAAAAAAACCAAACTGTCGATCCTTCGATGTTACATATTGTTGAAGATTTAGGTGTCTGGAACCAATACCCATGGGGATCCTATATATGGTGTTCTATGTGTAAGTAATTGTACGGTGGATTTGAAATCGGGTCATTCAATGTCTACACTAGAATACGAAGTAGCAACCAATATTTTGGTCAAAATCGCCCCGGGGTGATTTTAGTCATTTTACTTTATGTGGGGCGATTTTGCTTTTACTTTTACAAGAAATCACAATTTCTTTTCATTTTGGTGTGCATGTGGGACCCATATGTCAGAATCACCCTCCATAAAGCACAATCTCTCCCTTGGGTGATTTTGGCTCCCATTTTGTAAAAAGAACGCTGAAGCTTGGTTATTTCGTCAACATACAGAATATATACCGGTTATTTAGGATGATTTCCCATCTTTTATAATCGTTAAAACTGTTATTTAAAAACTAAGCATTCGAAATTTGAAAAAACAATCCTTTCAAATATTTATGAAAATAGCCGTTATAATTATATAATTATGTTCGTTTTTGTGCCATGTTTGTTAAAGATGTGAAAATTTGGATCACTTCCTTGGTTCGAAAATTCAAAGAGGGGGGATGTATTGCTATACTTTCTCGTAGAATCCAGATCTAAAATCCAAAATTCATATTCGATAAATGATATTCGATCATCAAAAACATGTATTGTGATTGTGAACAAGAAACATGCAAAAAAAAATAACGAACAATTATTCTTAACATAACAAATCGAGACTTAGAACAAACACTTAATTTAGGGAGTCCTTATCACACGAGATCCACGGTGTCGTGTTGTAAACCTATTAAACAACGCAAGTGCGTTACTAGCAAGATGCTTAACGTTCAAAACCCTTGCTTTAATCATCCCCTTTTCCTTTCCACTTATCGCTTTATCTGATATCCGATCAAGACATGTTGTCACATCCGTCAATGCGGTGCTAACCCACGTTTCCACGTTACTCTGGTGCCACGTAAAATGTTTCTCCCCATCAAGCACCATTCGTTGTTGCTCCTTAACCGATTGCGTTATCTGGCTCACTCCATCGTTGATCTGAGACAAACAATCTGTCATCGCTTCATAGTATTGTGCATTAATCTTTGTTTTATTCAAATCTTTTGCTACCATATTCACGAACGCCTTTGTGAGCCGGGCTTTGACCAGACACGTCGTTAGTGAAATCCGGGCCAGTTGTTCAGCCCCGGGTGTGTTTGTTTTGCTAGCAAAGGGTAGAAGGGTTCGGATGCATAGATTAGTGTAGATTGTTGAACGACATTGGTGCTCGACGTATGCCCGGGCTCGAGAACCACATTCGACGGTCGGGTTTAAGCCAAAAATGGCAAGAAAGATGATTAGCAAAGAGAGGATTTTATGTGCCATTTAGTTTGATTTTGAGATGTAGATCTTTAAGAGGTTGTGCATGGTGTTATATAGGAGGGTGTCACGTTCACCGCAATTTGTTTAGATTTCAATTGTTAAAACATATTTAATTAAAAAAGTATAATGTTTTACGTGTAATATAATAATTATATTAACTTCATGTGATGGTGGAATTTTGATGTGACCAATAAAATATGAACAATTTTGAATATACTTTTATCTCAGAATTAAAAAAAAACTTAGCTGTTAGAAAGGTATATTATTATATTTTGCAATTAAGTAAATAATTTTATTTTATTCTTAAAAATAAAAAGGTTAATGAATGTATTTATTTTGTAATTTTAAAATAGAATTACAAAAAAAAAATTATTATGGGTCAAACTAACGATGTAGACATTTATTTTAAATCAAAAGAGGTTATCTTGATGCACCACATGCCTAGATTAATGTAAGTGAAATGAACAAACTTAAATAAAAATACAAATATTTATTTTGAGACGGAAAAAAAAATTATTAAGTACCTTTAGAATATTAAAAGCTATGTGGATATGTCTTTAAGGTGATTAATTAGCAATATGAAATCTCTACTAACTTGACAAAACTAACAAAAGAACCGTGGTTAATAATAACACAAAATATAACAACAAAAAATAAAAATTATTTTATTTTATTTTATTTTTGGGATGTGTTTTTTGCTTTCGTGGTACACTTGGTTCGTTGTCGAGGTCTTTTTCAAGAACTGCTCATGTAGTTGTGTTTTAGAGCTCTCTCAGTTGTGTAGGTAATGGGATTTTGTTGGTTGCTTTCTTTTTGAAGTTTGTTTTTCCCTGTTTCTTCTGTTTTGTTATAATGTGTTCTTGAAGATCTCGTCTTTTGTTTTCTTTTGTCTTTTGTTTTCTTTTGTATTCTTACTTATTCTTTTTAGTAATGTTGTTGCCACTAAGAAACATTAAAAAGTATTTAGCATTTGTTTAAACATTCAGTAATCAATCCCCAAATTAAATTTTGAACATCTTTTGAAGTGTTCTTAAAAAGTACTTTTAGGAATATATATATATATATATATATATAGTAGACATCATATACCATTA
Source organism: Silybum marianum (assembly GCA_036898165.1). Classification (NCBI taxonomy): domain Eukaryota; kingdom Viridiplantae; phylum Streptophyta; class Magnoliopsida; order Asterales; family Asteraceae; genus Silybum; species Silybum marianum. The sequence continues at coordinate 32,683,591 of CM072536.1, forward strand.
TATTAACCATATATTTAATTTAATTTATTATAATTACACAACATACTGGACGGGTTTGTTTTTTTCTCATTTTTATAAATTTAAGCATTTTTGCACAATTAACCTAATTTTTGGTTTAGTACCTATTTTCTTTTGGCGGGTTCGATCTAATAAATATTACCATCTGTAAATAACTCTGATATTTACGTATTGTCGTATAAATTTTTATAATGTGTTAATTAATCAAAACTAAATAAAACTCCATAAACTCATATATAATTTTTGTGATTTTTCTAATAAAAGAATGGGAAAGTCAACTCCAAATTTTATATTTGCAAATTGATTTTGACTTTCAACTTTACCTAGGAAAGTTCCTTTTACTTTTTATAAATTAGCTCCATGATCCTTGTTTCAAGGATAAATATTATTTGGTGCCCTAATTAATTATCACATGATTTGATAAAAAAAACATTTAATTATTTAATTTGGTCGGTCTTAATACCACGAGCTTTACATTAATTACCAGCATATTTTCTCATGGATACACTCATAATTCTAATCGTTATTCCCATATTTTAATTAATTAAAGTTAGGTATCACTTGGTGTAGGTCTCGACTCTCTTCTCTTCTAAGTTAATAAAAAATTATTTTTCGTTTAAGAATCTTATTATTATTATTATTATTATTATTATTATTATTATTATTATTATTATTATTATTATTATTATTTTGGATTTAATTGTGGGTGTTTAATTAAGATAGTTTGTGTGTATATCAACTAATTGATTAATGAGATGTTGAAGTTAACAAGCCAAAAATCTACATCTTTAGGAAACTTGAACTCAATTCTTTATTTTGTTGAGCTTCTCACAAAGGTTTAAAGAAAAAATTAGGTTGCTAAATAATTGGGATTCTTAATTTTTGTATCATAATATTTAATAATGTCCTATGGTAAAGTTTAAGTTCACACAATTTGAATTTTATACTTATATGGCGTTTACGAAATACTAATTGGATAAGTGTTTACTAGCTCATTTATTTTACCTGTTAGCATTACAAGGATCAAGAATCTTACTATGTAAGAGCCATGAAAACCGGTAATCTTATTTGATAAGTGAGAGTGATGACTCTTACCGATAAACACTTATTTGGTTAAGATGTAAATGACCACTTAATTACATATATACAATAAATTATTAAATGCGCCAATAAACATGTCATAGAAGTTTTGGTAACCATGAATATCATAGCCAAATTAAGTGTCCCTTAACTAAGCAATTTGGGTTTTGAAGTTAACAACCAAACAAATCCTCTAGCGGCTTAAAGGGATTTAAAGTATTGAACTCTAAGGAACAAATGATAAAAGTTGAGCTACCATATGTGAATCCGTATAGTTGAGCTATTCAAGGTTACCTATAGTGTGGTAGATGTTTGATCTCAAATGATAACAATTGAGCTACCTTATGTGAATCCGTGTGATTCACATATGAACTATTTAACTATTTAACTGATTATTTGTCGCCTATTTATTAGAACTGTTAATAGGTTCACATATGCGCTTGTTTATCCTCTATTTGTGATGAAATTGCCCCTCTATTTTTCACATAGGTGTTACCATGCGACCGAATTATCCGGTTCTTCACAGTTAAAGCCACAAATCTTGACCCTTTTTTTAGATGAAAGGCTAGGATCAGTTCTCTACTTGTCACACATTTAGCACTTCTCAAATAAACATATGAATCTCTCTCTCTATATATATATATATATATATATATACATATATATAGAGGGTGGGGGGGTGTTCAAACGAGAACTGAACCATGTTTAAAGAAACAAATGAATAAACAAAATCATATATGATTTTACACTAAAGGGTAGCGGACGACTTTTGGGGCCACTTAAGTAGCATGGAAAGTCGCCCGAACTTTTGGGTGATCTAGTGCAAAATCATATATGATTTTGTTTGTTCCTTTGTTTCTTTAAATATATATCGTTCTCGTTTGAACCCTTCTATATATATATATATATATAGGTTAGGTTCAAATGTGAACTCATTTTTGGTTGTGAACGTGAGGACGAATCTCAGCCACACATCTTTGGTTATGGTGGACGCGATCACGGAAGATTGACGCGATTCATGGGAGGGTGGAGATTATTAAAGGAGGGGAACCAGGTCAAAGCCGCCTTTATTGACCGGATAAGTGGCTGAGATTCGTTCTCACGTTCACAACCAAAAATGAGTTAACATTTGAACTTTCCTCTATATATATATATAGAACGAGTTCAAATGATAACACATTTTTCTTTTTGAAACGGTATCCTAGGCATTTGTCTAGACTAATCTCAGACACTTAAAGACTATTAAAGCGTGCAACCTTGAGATAATTCTCAGTGGCCACAAGTTGTTAACGCCTGGATTCGAATATGAGATAGATTGGTGGTTGAGAACTCATCTTTCATTGTGCACGTGAAGACAAAAAAGAGTGCAAGTGTGCAACACGTGTCCTCTGCACCCAAAGGTTATTCATCCTTCATAGATAACGATCATGAATTATTCATATTGAATGTTATGTTATTTATATTGAATGTGGTATCATTCACTATGAATAGTGTATGAGTTTCACATTCGTTATTCATACTAAATGTCCTTTATTATTTATAATAAATAAGACACATGTCGTGCTCTTATTTATTCTCACATTTACAATAAAAAATGAGTTTTCATTTAAATTTTTCTATCTATATATTACATATGTGTGGAGAGAGAGATATCTAGAAGTAAACGTTTGCAAATATTATTAGCTTAATTAATAAAAGGATTATGTTAGTTACTCGATCTTTTTGTTTAGTCAACCACAATATTTTTATTTTACGACACACCCATGCATGATACTGAGATTATAATTCAGTTTATTTTATAATATATATATATATATATATTTATATATATATATATATAGGGGCAGTTCAAACGAAAACGCTGCCTATTTAAGAAAACAAGAAAACTTTTTTCATGTACAAAATCATATATGGTTCACATACAAAATCATATATGACTAGCCGCGACTTTTCCTGCGACTTAACTCGCGGCAAAAATCACTTGTGTCCATTTTTTCATGTTAGTACAAAATCATAAGTGATTTTGTGCATGAAAAAAGGTTTTCTTGTTTTCTTAAATATTTAGCGTTTTCGTTTGAACCTCTTTCTATATATATATATATATATATATATGGAACTAAAAGTAAATTTGAGTTGTCAAAATTGGATTTGGCTTTTTTAAAATATTAAAAACTTGTTTTGCATAAAAAAAAATCTCTGTCGTATGTTGTTTTACGAGTCTTTAATTAAATCAAGGTAAGTTTACAAGTAATAATTTTCTGGTTATTAACTTTTTAATGCAACCTATTCATTATCAACCCGTCAACCCGCACTAGAACGTGACATGGACGATCATCATTTCGTTATCCCATAGTAGTGTAAAAAAATTAGAGTCATGAAATGTTTCACTGTATCATTAATTTGTTATGTGTAACAGTATATATTTGAAATTACAATGATAACATAAGTTTTTTTTGGTAAAGTTGGTTTGCATGACTTTTTTACTTATCACAAGTGCATGTTTGAATCGTGTTTGTGTCATTTTTTTAATTTTTTTTTTCTGGAAACAACAATTCATTATAACAAAGCTAGCAAAAGGCTAGCGAATAGATTACAACACAACGATTTTATACTACAATCCTTTTGATTTAACTTCAATATCACACTTCTGGTGAAAGCGGTATAGATCGAATGTTAGAGATCATCAAAAGCGTGTAATCTTACAAACTTCAATCATTTTGTTTTCTGATAATTCCATTTGAAACTCATTCTTTTTGAGCAAACGTGTATTTCCCGGACATGCAAACTGTCCCACACAGGCTCTCAATTTCCAATGTGAGAGGCATACCTGACTCACTCAGCGGCAAGGCGATTGCAAGGGGGACTGTGATCGAACCTAAAGACCAACGGCCTATTGGAACAAACATCTCCTCGCCCCTTAACCAATTGAGCTACACGTCATTGGCATTTAAAACGCATTCTAACAATTAAATTTTTGTCGTTAATTTTTTTAAAAGACCAACACAAGAGGAAATTAAAGCCTATAAACCTCGATAGACCGAGTTTAAGTAATTAAGGTCCCACAAATCAAGACGCATCCATGGCAAAAGATTTTTTGATAGCCAAGCTAGGTTTTGTTCTAGTTGTAACTAATTCTTTGCCCATGTTTACACATGTTTTTAGATTCAAACATGTCAAAGAATATCCTAATATACCAAACAATTAATGAATTATATATAATACCATCATTAATCTAATGACTTTAACGGTTTGTATATTTCACCAAATAGAATCCACAATCACGTTGTATTGCTCTTCAAACTTAATAAGAGAGAATCACAAACAAAAAAAGTTGAATATATGAAACAAATATAAATTAGATGAACTTTGCTTATCAATTATATATATATATATATAGTTCAATAACGGTATCATAATCACCAAAAATATTTCATGGTTCAACTCATGAATTCAAAAAATATCTTTAACAAGATGTGCTTTAATAAAGTTCATCATCAACTTCGCTCCAACTTGGTTGATGTCGAATCAAGATTACAAATGATTTATATCATTATTTATTATGGGTTGAATTTCGGTAATAAGGAGAGTTAAGTTGATAATTGTAAGAAGGATCTACATCCTTAGATGCACATTACGATAAGATGCACGATTAATAGATAGATCAATTCCCTTATCAAGCACGATCCATAAATAGGTTTAAGATCAATGATCATCGTCCAAATCCCCCTTACGCTTCTAACCCTAACCCTAACCTTGATGCACATTAGGATGGCACGATTAATAGATGGATCAATCCCCTTTTCAAACATGATTCATAGATGGGTTTAAGATTAGTGATTAAGGTCCAAATCCTTCTTACACTTCTCTCAATAACCCTAAACCTAACCCTAACCCTAACCCTAACCCTAACCCTAACCCTAACCCTAACCCTAACCCTATTTATTATTTTGTGCACCTTTTATGAACATTAATATTTCTGTGATCTAACACTTTCTTTTACTTCGTAATATAAAATTATATGCTTATATTTTAACAATAATATAAACCAAATCAACATCTCCGACCATCCCTCATCCGTACCCACGCCTCCCCCAAACCAGCACCTGACACAGCAGACGGATGACTTGCAGTTGAGTTGGGTGGCCGGAGAACAGAAAAATAGCGGCCGGAAAATTGGGAAAGAGGGTGGTGGAATCGAATGAAGTCGTTTAGGGTATTATGATAACTATATAAAATGTCGTCTGAAACGCCTGATCAGCGGCTGAGGAAGACCGCCGGAAGTAATGGTGATCAACGGCGACGGCGAATCGACGTTATTGTTGTGGTCGGAGGAAGAGGACGAAGATCGATCGAGAACCCATTCGTCGCGATCGCCGTCGACATTATTAGGTTAAAAAAAAAGAGAAAAAGTGATTGCGATTTGGTGTAATCGGGCTCGTGGAGTACTTATATACTCGGTTTGGAAATTCGGGTCGGATTCAAGGTGAGGGTCCGCGTGTTTTGGAAGTAAGTTTGGAGAGATTGGCATTCCCAATCCCTGGACCTTTAAGATTTCTAATGGAGCCACAGTTTTAATTATAAAGCAATCTATAGAAAGAGGGAATTACATTAGTGGCCACTATGGTTTGCTTAAATTTTGGATTTCGTCTTTAAAACAAACTATCTACACAATGATGGTTACGGTGTACAAAAAATAACCGATCCAATTAGAACCTACTGACTATAATTGGACATCCAATTGCAATTGGATCAGATCGCATTGAAAATTTCAACATCCAATTTGGATCGGTCGGTTCTTTGATAGCAGTCCAGAACCGACCAAACCAAACCAAACCAAACCAACATCCAATTACCATCCGATGACCATCCAGTTATCCATCCAACCATCATCCAATTACCATCCAGTTAGTTTGTTTTCAATTTGCTTAAATCAAATTTGTTTTTGTGTTAGTTTTTGAATTTTTAGCTTCACTTGTGTTTGTTTTAACACATATTAAAAATGATTAATTAATTTCTTTCATTATTAAAAATTGGATTAAATTAATGCATTGGATGGATCCAATCACATTGGATCATCCATTGGATATCCGACAGATATCCATTGGATATCCAATAAAAATATCCAATGGATGGAACCGAATCGATCCAATCATCCATTGAATCGGTTCGGTTCGATTCAGTTGTTCAATGTTAATCGGCTCGGTTCGGTTGGCAAAATCCAACATCCAATGAATGATTGGATCGGTTCGGTTCCTCCCACATCCAATGGATGTCAATCGATGAACACCTCTAATGATGGTCCCTAATTCTTTCAATTTCATTACACTCAAGATCCTTTTAGTTAACGTCATCAATTATCAACCGTTAAAAAATATATTTTTTCTTTAAAAAGTTTGTGATTCACGTTTTTTTTGAATTTTTTGAATTCTTTTTATCAAAAAAAAATTAAAAGTCATCGGTTAGCAACTATTAAAAAATATAATTTTTCTAAAAAAAAGTTTGTGATTCATGTTTTTTTGAATTTTTTTATCAAAAAATATTTTAAAACCATAAATTTATAAATATAAGTGTATTTTGTAAATGAAAACCTTTCTTTATATTTATTTACAAGTATTGACTTGATAAAATGACTTTTTCGTTACAAAATTCTAAATTTAGAAGTCCAAAAGAAATTCAGATATCCTTTGAGTCAGAGTATTGATATATGCAAGTTAAGTATTGAAAATTTAGTATTGTTCATGTGAGATTATTAATTTAGAGTCAAATTACAAATAATTAAAATAAAAGTAAATTATGGATTTGGTCTCTTTGATTTATTTCTACCCATAATGCTCCTAAAATCAAAATAAATACATATTTGGTACCGTATTCATTTTCACACTCATTGAATCTCTCCTTCTAATGAAATAAAAAAAATTCCATCAACCCATTTAAATTCAAAGGGATTTTAGTCTTTTTCATAAATTTTTGTCTTTCTTCTATTTATATAATAAAAAAAATTGTTTATTAATTAATATTATATTATATATCAAAACAATATCCTTCATTTTCATGTTCATCTAGAGGAATCATAATCCAGAAACATAGCTTCAACCCCCTCTTTGAAACAACATAAAATTTCGATCGATGTTGGGTTTTGATTTCAACAGAAGACAAATAAGATATCGTCCGACCACCACATCAGTGTCACCCGACACATCTCCATCACCTCCTTGGAGGTTCTTTTTCATCATCTCCAACATCGCTTCCATCAAAGTCTTCACCATCACCAGTTTCAGTTTCAACAACACAAATACTATTGATTTTCGTTCGAGTACACTACACTGTAGACCTGACATCTACCCCAAAGTAAACCTTGTCTCACATACCCAACTATCAAAACAAATAGAAGAAACAACAACATCAACTTCCATCGTCTCTAATACAGTCCTACCGTCATTCAAACTCCTACATTTTATTAGGACTCTTAGGAGCTGTTTACCAAAACTTACCCGAGTAAATGCTTACCGACAAAATTCAACACTATCACTTACTTATAGGGTAAGATTTTAGTCTACCAAAATGATATCATATATAACAATTTACCCGGTAAGCGCTAAAGATACTAAGAGCCGTCGTCTTCACTTATACGGGGGTAAAACTCTCAATCATTACCTTTGCTCTTACCGATCTTACCGGGTAAGATTCTTGCTAATATGACTTGGTAAGTACTTACCCGAGTAAAAGGAGTCTAATATTGAAATTTAATTGTAAAGATCATAACACAAAATAAATGCAACAAATCTAAATAGCATTGATCATTGTCAACATATTCAAATTATATATACGTGTGTGTGAAGATGTCTCATAGGTTGGATCTTTTTTTACCAAGTTCATTAGACCAAGCCCCTAGACGAAGTTTAAAAGCATGATATGGGAAGACATTTTTCTATTTGGTCATTGGTCAAGCGGTATCCACTGACCTATCGTTCTAGAGGTACTACAATAAAATTGGTTTTATAGAACGTCCAGATAATCTAAGTGTCATAATAGAATACTTTATAAAACTTAGGTTTATAGAACCGAACTATAAATTTTTTCATCTAAACGTGTTTAGATTTATATGATGTTTTATCGACACTTTATTATCTGTTGATTTAGTCTTGGAAGTTTTAATATACGTTGGTATTTTTATATAGATTCGTCGATTACCACCGGTTATTTATAATCTTTCACATCAACGTTATACTATGATCCTTCTAATTTAACTTCAATATCACACTTCTATCCACACAAACGACTTATCATATGCAACTTTTTCTTGATACAAGTAGTAGATCAATTGTTAGAGATAATCAAAAGCATGTAATCTTACAAGCTTCAATCATTTTGTTTTCAAATAATTTATATTTGAAACTCATCCTAACAACAATGTTTCAATTTCCCAAATTTTCAATCTCCATTTCACTTCAACAATTAGAATCTACAATCACGTTTTTATTGCCCTTCAAATTGTATAAGAGAGGCTCACAAAATAAGAATGTTAAATATACGAAACAAATATCAATAGATAAACTTTGCTTATCAATTATCTCGATATATCTATTCTATATTAAAAAGCACGAGTGTTAGTTATTCTTGAATTTTTAAGAGGTACACGTTTTAAAGCTTAATATACAAGTTGTAAAGCTAAATTTTTATTTTGGTCCAACCACCCCATTCCACAACTTCCACCTCCCACATCTTCATATTTACAATCAAATTATTTTTAATTTTTAAATTACACTTTATAGCCTTATAATTAGTTATTTAATTTACTTTATATCTCATACTTTTTTACTTTTCATTTTGCACTCTTATCATATTAACATAAATAATCGTATATTAACTAAAATATATTTAAAAAACGTGTTTTCTTTTTTACAAATTATATCATTATAATTGTCTTATCGATACCTTCAAAATGAGTCTAATATTGAATATTTTTATACTTAATCATAATATTAAATACTATAAATATATATGAATTAATATGTTTTGTATTTGAGTAACTATGATTTTCATCCACATGCTTTTGAAATTACATTTTTTGTGTCTTGTGGTTTTTAATTTGTCGTTGTTTTCATTCCTAAGAATTGTAACTAAAATACATTTTAAAAATACGTTCACTCTTTTACAATTTGTACTATTACAATCGTCTCTCAATATCTTCAAAAGGAGCATAGTATTGAATTTTTTTATTTAATCATAATATTAAATATTATAAATATATACGAATTACTATGTTTTCTTTTTCAGTAAACTACGATTTTCGTCCATATGATTTTGAGATTTTGTTTTTTGTGTCTATAGTTTTTAATTTATTGTTGTTTTCATTCCTATGATGGTGTCGGTAAAATTGTACTTTCTTTTGCATATCTAAATCTATTGCATGCAATACTACTGGTACAAAATATGACCTAAATTTTGTACTTTCTTTTGTCGTAATCAAGATTTGTGAAAGGGAGCTGCATGACCACTGAGATAGCAATAGTAGATAAATCAACAGGGTAGTCTAATATTTTTGTTACCGAATGATCCTAGAAATAATTAAGTACATGTGGTTAGCTTTCTTTTTTTAATAATAACAATAGATCTATGAATGTCCCAACAGGTCTTGTGCATTGCTCAACTGATTTTTTTCAAGGGGTGCATCAAAATAAACCAAAAAACTTACAAAATCTATCAAAACAGTGTAATTCGGTTAAAAACACATTGTACAACTTTGTGAGTCTTTGATCCACCTTAAAGGTACACCCGATCGACAAAATTTCTAGGTTTGCTGCTACGCTACTAAGCCTGATGCCATCAATATCAATGAGGAGCAATATGTTGATGATGTTTGTGTCTTTCAATTTTCTCCAGCTCATGCCATGTGACCGTAATCTATGCTTGCATATACATTATGAAATGAATACCAAAATTGGCCTAGCGGTATCGTAGTTTTTGCCCTCCTAGGAGGTCAGAGGTTCAAATATCACCAAAGGTGAGGAGGGTGTGAGTTTATTTATTGCAATTGTCGTATATAAATATTATATATTTAAAAAAACATAGTTGAGCCTATTTGGTCAAATCAAGATTATGAGTGATCTATAATAGTATTTATCATTTAGTGTTATTTTTTATAAACATTAATATTATTATTTTTTACACTTTCTTTTACTTGTAATATAAAATTATGTTTATGTTTAACCTACAATTTATTTCATTTGTATAACCAATATAACTCAATCAATTGAGATATTTAAGAAAATGACAAAGGTTCATTTATTATGATTTAAATACTTATAGAAGATACTGAAAGTTCATTAGATATTATTAACATTTTATATTAGAAAACAATTAAAATATTTATGAAACTAAATATTCGTTTAGGCATGGAAGAAGACCCGCCCTATTGGAGGGACCCGGTGTACAACCGCTCCAATGGCGGCGGAGATTCCCCACAAAACAAGGGATAGGGATGGATAACGTGGCGACGGGGATTCTCCGTATATTAAATATATTATATATCTTTATTATTAAATATGTTATTTATAAATAATTAGATTTAATATCTTTTAAATTTAAAAATAGTTTTTCAACATTTTTCTTATCTATATTTCTTTTGAGTTCTCCGACTTTTTCTAGATAAAGTATACATTGAGATTCAAAAGTATTTGATCAAAATTAAGCATGATATTGTGATTTTCTTCGTATATGAATATTTATATTTTATAAAAGTAAATTTTGAAAACATATGAGATTTAAACATGAACCATTATTAAGCGAGTGTGGTAGTTAATATATTTGATTTAAAACATCTTATATTAACAAGAAAAAATCCCCCATTTCCCGTTGGGATTGCCATTCTCGCTTCTCGTTCGAGCTGTGATCATATTCATGGGGATGGAGATTGGGATCGTGATCCCTGCTCATATATTCGTTAGATTAAGCACAAAGTGACGAAGAGCTCCAGCTAGATCCAGTCTTCGAAGTGAAGCTTCCATCCTCACAGTTTCCCTATCCCACTACCAAAAAGAAGACAACAACAATCTAGCTCCTCGTACTACTTCTCTCAGTAATGGACAATTGAGATTGTGTTATAATGGGATTGTGGGATACATCGTAATAAACCACCTCTAACAAAATGTATAAACCAAATCAACACCTCCGACCATCTCTCATCCATACCCACCCTCCCCCTAACTAGCATCTTGGAGATGAATCCTCTTTTGAAGGAAAAAAACGAGAAAAAGAAACCAAACTTTCATCACAACCTTTTAACACAGCGTAAGAGCATCTCTAAACTAGAGAAAATGAGGAAAATGAAGATATTAGACTAAAATTATGCTCCAAGAGCATCTCTAAAAGTTTCTTCAAAATGGAAAAAACATGAAAAAGAGAGTTCTTTTCTCCATATTTGGAGATTACCCAAAAAATGATAACCAAGTAAGAGAAATTAATATTTTATTCATACTTTACTCTCCTACCAATAACATAAAACTTGGTTTATTTTTTTTTAATATATTAAATATTTTAATAATATAATTAATATTTGATTCTCCAAAATAGAGATGCCGTTGAAGATGAATGGAATTACTTTAGAGATTTTAACATTTAAATCTTCATTTTAGAAATTTTTTAGAGATGCTGTTAAAGATGCTCTAAGGTAGTCGTAGGTAGTTTTAGACATTGTTTGACAAAAATAAGGTGACTTATAAGTAACCTTATAAGATACCTTATTTTTAGTGTAATCGTTTGGATGACCATAAGTTAACTTATAAGGTACATTGTTGATAAGTTAATAAAAGTAAGATTTTAATAAACTACTTTGTAATATTAAAGTATCTTATTAGTATTAGCTACTTATGCCAATCACAACCTTAGTTGGGCCTTAAAAATAAAATATTAGTGTTGTATAATATAGCCCAAGCCTAAGGGAGTAACAGGTAACCGGGTAAAAGGGCCAGAAGACAAAACTCGATCGAACGAACCCAACCATCATCAACCATCGTACCCTCGCTCTCGTCTCTCGACCTTCACGGCTTGACCCTTCGGTGACCTGACCAGTGACCGTACGTCCATACGCCTCGCCTCAGGTCTCAAATTCTCACTTCTCACTTTCTCAGCCTTGTTTGGTGAATGTTGTTTACTATACTTTAGATTAGGGATTTAGGGTTATTTTGTTTAGGATTGCTTATCAAAACAGGTAAGGCCAATTGTTTAGATTCAGAGAAGATTGAGGTTATTTTGGAATTTGGAGCTAACATTTGATATCAATTTGGAGGTTATTATGCATACAATATTCAAATAGTTACCAATTGTTTAGATTCAGAGAAGATTGAGGTTATTTTGGAGCTCACATTGATATCGATTTGTTTGGGATTGCTTATAACAATAAAAAAAACACAGAAATCGATATTTGCAAGGTTTAAAGATTGAAAATGGAAAAGAAAATTTCTAAGTGAACTTCTGGATTTGAATATTGATAAATTTGAATATGTGGATTACCTTACAAACTCAGCATCATCTCTATGTTTTTGGGTTGTTTGATTTTTTTTGGCTGTGTATGTTCAGTAACATTGATCCGACCTGTTTATACGAAAACATATGAAATTACAGTTTTGGAATTTATATAATGTTTGATTTTGGAATCTGTATAATGTTTGGTTTTGGCTCTGTCTATTCAGTAACATTGATCCAACCTGTTTATATGAAACACTATAAGGGGCTGTTTGGTTGGTTTTCCATTAAGTTCTGTATAGATAAAGTTAGTTGTCCGTGTGGATGAATCTGTCTGTATAGATTGGGAAGGTTTTTGTTTGAAAGAGTTTTTTCATAGATGAAATGAGCGTTTTTTAATTGAGAGGAACAAGTTTGGAAAAAACTTGGCTTTCTGCATAAAGCTCCCTCCTAAAAGCTTACTGAATAAGCAACTTTCTGTATCATTAAGCCACTACCAAACAGTCATGTATATAGCTGACCAAATATGCTGTGAGTCCCATTAAGCTCATTAAGCTGCTAACAAACAGGCCCTAAGTCAATAAATATAAAAGGATTCCCTTTTTGGTCATTTTGTAAGTATAAGAATTTTTTTGCCAAACACTAAAAAAACAACTTATTGACTTATTCCGGTGTGGTACCGCTACAAGCTAATCCAACACTTTTGTACTACTTGTTTAAAAATTAGCTATGATAAAGCGATTGATTACCCTCGGTTAAAAAAACGCAAGAAGACATCGTTTCAGGTGATGTATTTTATATTTTGTTACACGGGGTTTTGGTTTATATCCCCCGTTGCATCATTTTTGTTATATTTAATAAAATCGGCGTGGGGATGAGCTGCCTAGATGTCTAGGTTTAAACCCCCTATCAAATAGTTCATTTTGGTTTTTATATAAGCATATTAGGGGCAAGTTTTTTGGCTTTTTGCCATGGGCATCCGAAATCTCAGGACTGGCCCTGATTCATGATATGTGTTTATAATTTTCAAGCATTCTTAATGTTTTACAGTACTATGGTTAAAACATGTATGTTTAGTTCTTTTAAAGTGTGTGATCTTTGTTTCTTTGATTAGGGGCATCAGAAACCATACGGCCGGCCCTAATTCAAGGGAAAAATGACGATTCATTCAGCTGTTATTCAGAAGCTTCTAAGCACAAACGCTCATTTAGCCCGTCGAGCGGCTGAGAACCATTTTAAAATCTACACTTATGGCTCTCGAAATGGAATGACGATTATCGACTCCGATAAAACCCTTGTTTGCCTCCGTAGCGCCTGCAATTTCATTGGGAATCTTGTTCGTGAAAATGGTCGTTTTCTGTTCGTGAATACTAATCCATTAGTCGATGAAATAGTTGAGCAGATGATTAAAAACACTGGCTGCCGCAATGACAACTCTTGGCGTCTTGGAGGGTTTTTAACCAATAGTTTGAGTCCGAAAAAGTTTCGATCTCGGAACAAGAAGTTGAATCTGACGTCGGTTTATCGGCCGGATTGTGTGGTGATTTTTGATACGGAACGAAAGTCTTCTGTGATTCTAGAAGCTTCTAAGTTACATATTCCAATCGTTGGGTTAGTAAATTTGTTTACTTTTTGCATATCCATATTTCATAACGACATAGTGCCCATTGGTACTTCTTTGTTGCATGTGAATCAGAGGGTTTTGGAACCATTAAGATCCGGACTTATTTTTTTGTCAAACATGATTCACCTCTTAACGATTCAGAGACTGCCTCTTAATGGAACTGTTAAGAGATAAACAAACAACCCCTAAGTATAAGAAAATTATTGGTTAAATTTTTTATCTTCAATGACAGATTGGTGGATCCGAGTATGCCACTGGAAACATACAAGAAAATCACGTACCCAGTTCCAGCAAATGATTCAGTTGAATTTGTGTATTTGTTTTGTAATATGATTACAAAAACTATCCAATATGAGCAAAAGAAGCTTGCTGCAGCTAAAGGGAAGGTTTTCGAAGAAGAAGAGATAAAAATCGAGTAAGTTATTATTTGTCTAAACATGCTTAATTGTTATAACTTTTTTCATGGATTATACGCTTAATTGTTACAACCTAAAGCTATAGTTACAATTACAAACCATATGAAATGACTAGACTGATTACCAATTTAGTATCAGTCAGGCCTTGTTTGGTTTTTCTTTTTCAGCTCTTAATTATGTCTTATGTCTGAATCGATCAGACATTCCCACACTAAAATCGTTTGTTTTTCTTTTATTTTCAGATTTCAGACTTCAGCACCTATTAAAAAAAAACCCCACCTAAGTGTTTTTACTAAAATTAACGAGGTAGGCTAAAAATGAAATAAGTCAAATATTGAAGTAGTGACCCCTCCAAGGTTTTAAAGAATGGAAATGAGCGTTGAGGTGTTTTCCTTTTAGGTACGTTAGGTGGTGGTCAAGGCGTAAGGCCAAAAAGGTAAAACAACAAAATTATAAATCTGTAACATTTGAACAATTTTTTTCCCCATATTTCTATGTACAAATAAGTAAACTATAAAGCCCATAATTCAGAATATATACATATATGTGTATAGAGGGAGGTTCAGGGGAAAACCTCAAAAAAGAAGAAAACTGAAGAACACCCTGAGAGCCCTCCATCCGGACGGTATGCATTTGTGCATAGACGGTATGTACAATTGCATACAAGCGATTGAAACTCTATGTTTTTTCTATGCATGTGTGCATATTAAAAATTACCGGTATGCATTTGTGCATACTGTCCAGATGGAGGGCTCCCAGGATGTATTTCACTTTTTTTGTTGAGGTTTTCCCCTGAATCTGACCCTATATGTATAATGTATAAAACCAATTATGCACAAAATTTGTATATTAAAAACAGATTATATACACAGTCAATAACACAAAACAGATTGGTCACAAGAATATGTATATAAATCAGAATATATATAAAACAATATATATATATATATATATGTAACCGATATGTACATAAAAACAGAAAACATATAAATAATATAAACAGATTATACCTGAAAACAACATATATATATATATACTAATATTGTAATATATACATAAGAAACAAAGAAATCATTGCAGAGAAGAGCAAAGAAGCAACGGTTGACTGTCATTGGAGTCTTGGAGAGAAAAAGCAATAGAAGCCGAAAAAACTTATTAATTTACTGGTTTGGTATTTAATTGATATAGGCAGAAGAAAAAGATGGGTTTCACAGGGGTCAGGGAGTGAAGGCCTGTTTGTCCATTTCAATGAGCTTAATGCACTCACAACTTATTCGGTCAGCTATACATGATTGTTTGGTAGTGGCTTAATGATATAGAAAGTGGCTTATTAGGTAAGATTTTAGGGGGAAGCTTTATGCAGAAAGACAAGTTTTTTCCAAACCTGTCTATCCCAATTAAAAAACATGCTACTTCCATATATGAAGAAACACTCTCAAACAAAAGTCTTTCCAATTTATTAAGACATATTAATCCACACAGACAACTTTATTCATACAAGACTTAATGAAAAACCCACCAAACAACCCCAACTATACATGATTGTTTGGTAGTGGCTTAATGATATAGAAAGTGGCTTTTAGGTAAGATTTGGGGGTGGGGGGCTTTATGCAGAAAGCCAAGTTTTTTTCCAAAGCTGCTCCTCCCAATTAAAAAACAGGCTTCTTCTATCTATGAAAAACCCCCCCAAACAAAAACCTTCGCAATCTATACAGACAGATTAATTCACACAGACAGCTTTATCCATACAGGACTTAATGAAAAACCAACCAAACAGACAGTATTAATTCACTCATCTATCTTGATTGTTTTGCTATTTCAATCTTGATTGGCACTATTTTTATAACCAAATCAAACCAAACGAACGAGTAAACCCCATCCGTATCATCTTGACTTGGTTCCGATTTCTCTAATTTTTTAAAATAATCGGGTCGGGTTCTTTCTCCTACCCTTATCAATATAAAGGGCAAGTCAAATTATAAATGTGGAGGGAATCATGAAAAGTTGAAAAGTAGTTTTATGTATATGAACTAGCTCATATATTTGTGGATTTTGTATAGTTTTTTTTGGGAATCATATTATACAGATGTAAGCAGGTTGTGAAACATGCATATGATGAATTTATGAATAGGTCATGCTGAAATTTTGGTAGAAATTTTTATCCTGAAAGTAGGCGGTAAATCTTGAAATGAAAATCGTAGAAGGGTAAAAAGTGAAAGGTAATTAGGTGGGAAGACATTTTGGAAGAAGAAAAAGCAGACCCTCGAAACAGTTGTCTAGAAGGAAATTAGGAGAGGCAAGACGATTTGGAAGAAGAAATGCTCTTATTTGTCTCTTGGAAGTGGTTTGGATTGAAAAAATGGGGACTTGGGTTGGCAGAGGGGTACAACTCCAAAAGAGAAGAAAGTCAATTAATACCTAAAATAATATTTTGGTTTTGAAGCAAAAAGTAATATTTATATATGTAAGGAGAGTTAAGGTGAGAACCGTAAGAAATGATCACTTTTAATCTCAAACCCATCCATGAATTGCGCTTCATATGGGGATTGATTTGGTGCAACGCGGGGCATTTTATCTCAGTGCATCTCATCCTAATGTGCATCCAAGGGTCGAGATCCCTTCTTATGCTTATCACAGGAACCCAACCCTATATGCCTATATCCACCAAGTATAGGACATCTAGGTCTCTGTGGCTTTGGGAATAAAGGATAAAGAGGTACGTGCTTTTATATATAACGTTCTTCACGTAAATGTGGATGCACTTTTGGCTGATTGAAACACTTATGGTTAGTTTGGAATATGTCTACCTTAATTTTTAAGCACATATGTTCCATATAAGTTATTATCAAGCAAGATGCGAAAAGGTATCGAAGTTACTTTTTATTGGAACTTCTTGCATTATTTATTTGTGATAATATCTTAGGACATCAACTAAAAGGGACTTTTCCCCCTATTTATGATGACCCCATTGTATTGGTCATGGTAATGAGGGTAATAAAACTACAAACAAACGGATAAGTTAATTAAGACATGTATTTCTGCTGTATTGAAACACTTGTTGATGAGATCATCATCCTCAAAATTTATTAGTTTTATTGTAAACTAGTCTAATAGTGGATAGAAATAAGATTCACCAACAAAGAGATCCTATCCCTCTATTTATCGTTATTATCATACCTTAGGTTCTAATATGATCAATACTGGGATGCTCCAAAACTTCGATGTAAGTGTCTGTTTGGCAGTTGCTGAATGATTAAATACCTTAGGTTCTAATATGATCAATACTGGGATGCTCCAAAACTTCGATGTAAGTGTCTGTTTGGCAGTTGCTGAATGATTAAGTGGTAATAATGATTAAGAGGCTTTTATGATATAGTGTAAAATGAAATATAATTCTTTTGTAATTGTTCATAATGAAATCTGGGCTCTGAATGGTTAAGGGAGACCCAAGATACAAAATCATTCAGAGGGTTTTGGAACCATTAAGAGGTAGACCTTTTTTTTTGCCAAACAAGATTCCCCTTATAGCGATTCAGACTCTTAATGGAACTGTTAAGAGGTAATGTATTTGACCTAGTCAGTGATTTGGGTACTTGTGAAACTGAGCAAGTAGATTGGAGGTAGGAATAGGAATAGGATCTTGTATATATTAATTAGATTGTGTGGAGTACAAAAGAATAGGTGGAATGTGAATTTTGTTAATCATAGGAGAGTGGACAATCTCAAATTAACACTAATGGCATGTATTTATTTATGTAAAGTAGATGCTTTTCTGGGAGATTTAACTTAAACAGTTATGTTTTATGTTGTGTTTTTGAATGCTGGGAGAAAAGAAAGAAAAAAGAATTGGGAGGAAAATAATATTTTTTATTTGTATTCTCGAAAAGGAAGGAAAATAAAAGTTAGAAAATAATTTTTTGTGTTGGGTGAAAGATGTCATTTTTACTAATATACCCTTTAAAAATATATCCATTAGAAATTTAGAATGAAAACTGGGAAATTTTAATAATGATTTCCCATATTTAGATTTGACATATATGTATAATATATTGATTAATATGTTTGATGCCACTATTTTTTTCTTGTCATATTGCTTATTTTTTTAGTTTCCTTTTAAGATGATTAACAACTTTTGTTCTGAATGAATTATGGATTGAAGAGAGGTTGCTCTACCAATTGAGAAGATTAAGATCAATGGTACAGATGATGAATCGTCCACTTCTTCTGATGGTAATGGTCTAATCTAATTCAAGTAACTTTTACTAGATTTACTGTTTTTTGATTGTTTAGATTGCAATTTTTATTTCACTTTTTTTCTTTTATGCCCAACTTTATATAATTGTGATATATATTCTTCTTGATGCAGATGATCAATGAGCTTTTGGAGAAACTTGTTTTTTTTACCGTAAGTTCTCACATGTTTTTAATTCGATCTGGAATGAGGCTAAAAGAGAGACGAATTGAGAAAGCTTCTTTTACTGATTTTACTAGTTGTGTACCTATGCAATGCAGCAGGGTGCAAAAGTTTCATTACAATTCATTTGGTTATGCATTAAACTTTTCATCTATTATTTTATATAACCAAAGAAAAAAGACATCTTTTTTCAAATGAAGTTTTGTATGAATAAAATAGGACTATGTAAGTTTTTGAAGGGGTTGCACAAAAATTCGATCGATAAAAGCGGGTAGGTTTTATTGATGTTTTCTTACCCTATGTTACGAGGGTATATATATATATATGTATATTTATATGTGTGTGTGTGTATATATATATATATATATATATGTATATATATAACGTAAATGGAAGAAGTTGAGTTTCAATTTTATTTTGTTGTCAACAAATTTAGTTACATTATGTTATTTTAGTAACATTTGTAGAGGTCAATAATACATACTAAAAAGAAGATTTTAATGCTAACATAAAAACAACAATTTAAGGCCTTGTTTGTTTTTTTTCATTTTAAGCTCTTAATCACCACTAATGTCTGATTTGTTTAGGCGTTTCATAACCATTTCAGAACTGAAATCAGACTTCAGATTTCAGCACCTCTTAAAATACAAACGCCACTTTAGTGTTTTTGATACAACTATAGACAATTAATACAAAGTGATGTGGTTGATGTATTTGTGACAAGAAGTTGAGGCTTTAGGTAAATGTTGTAGGTAAATAAATAACTTCAAATACTGGTTCATGGTAAAAGAATACTTGTTTTATGCATTTGTGCAAGTAATATGTATTCTCGAATCTTTAAAAAGAATCTGTAGGGGTTGTTTGTATATAGATTAGACAACATTAATGCTTATCTTCTTAACGGTTGTTTGGTAGTAGCTAAATGATTTGGCGAGATGGATTGAGCGATTCAGGGGTTGTAAAAGGTTCACGAAACAAAATGAACCCTATGATCAAATCAGATTTGGATCTGAATAGCATCATTCAAACGTAAACAAGCAACACTTTAATGTCATACACATTAACACAAACAGAAAACTGTATTGTGCATTACAAAAGAAATTATTTGGGATGCACGAAACAATACAAGTTGCTTCAATTTTAAGGCGTATTCAAAAAGTTTTAATATCCAAGTTGTCAAACCATGTGTAGTTAGTGTTTGTTTGTTAGTAGCTTAATAAGCTTAATGCGGCTTGCAACTTATTCAGTAAGCTATACATGATTGTTTGATGGTAGCTTAATGATTAGAAAATGACTTATTCAATAAGCTTCTAGGGGAGGTTCATGCAGAAAGCTAAGTTTTTCCCAAACTTGCCCTTCCAATTAAAAAACACCCTCCTCCTTTCATGAGAAAACTCTCCCAAACAAAAACCAACTCAATCTATAAAGACAAATTATTGAAAAACCAATAAAACAATGGCGAAACCAGGTTTGAGTCTTTGGGTCCATAGCTCACTGCAAAGCCACTGGAGATGAAATGAGACCTTGCAAAATAAATAGTAGAATTCAAAAAGTTAAAAGGGAAAAATTTATGAAAATCCAACAAACTATCACATTTTGATTGATTAAGTTCTTGAACTTTTATTTTTTAAATGATAAAACATTTAGGGTTCATTTAGTTAGCAAAAGTTGTTTTCATTTTTCAAGAAAACCTTTTCAGAAAATGGAGTTGAGTTTTCATTCTCAGTTTTCTATGAAAATTTTAGAAAATGCATTTAGTTGAAAGGGTAGAGTTTCATTTTTTATTTTTAGAAAATTAGAAAACGCGTTTGGTTGTGCATTTTCTGCCACCTTTCATTTCCTATTTTTTTTCAAATTAGAAAGTGCATGTTTGCGCGCGTCTGTGTGAAAGTGTGTGTGTGTGTGTCTGTGTGAAAGTGAAAGTGTGTGTGTTTGTGTGAAAGTGAAAGTGTGTGTGTGTGTCTGTGTGAAAGTGAAAGTGTGTGTGTCTGTGTGAAAGTGAAAGTGTGTGTGTGTGAAATATGAAAGTGTGTGTGAATGTGTGAAAGCGTGTGTGTCTGTGTGAAAACAAAAGTGTGTGTGTCTATGTGAAAGTGAAAGTGTGTGTGAAAATGAAAGTGTGTGTGTGTGTATGTGTCTATGTGAAAGTGAAACTGTGTGTGTGTGAAAAATAAAAGTGTGAGTGTGAAAGCATGTGTCTGTGTGAAAATGAAAGTGTGTGTGTGTGTGTGAAAGTGAAAGTGTGTGTGTGTGTGTGAAAATGAAAGTGTGTGTGTCTGTGTGAAAGTGAAAATGTGTGTGTGTGTGAAAATGAAAGTGTGTGTGTGAATGTGTGCGTGTGTGTGTCTGTGAAAGTGTGTGTATGTGAAAATGAAAGTGTGTCTGTGAAAATGAAAGTGTGTGTGTGTGAAAGTGAATATGTGTGTATGTGAAAATGAAAGTGTGTGTGTGTGTGAAAGTGAATATGTGTGTGTATGTGTCTGTGAAAATGAAACTGTATGTGTGTGTGTGTGAGAAATTATTTAGAAAATGAAAATTTGAAAACTGATAAAAGTTGTTTTCTAAATCCAATGTAAATTTAGAAAATGAAAATTTTCGTTTTCTTGGAAAAAAATTGAAAACTGAACGAACTAAACGCATTTTCCAAATTTTCATTTTCTCTGAATTTTAACAGGAAATTTTCACCAACTAAACGCAACTGATAGGCGGGTTTACATCCCCCTAAATCTAACCGCAAGTGTACGGGTCAAATCAAGTAATAATGTACTAAAAGACGGGATCAAATCAAGGGAACTAGGGACTAAGTAACACAATGACTATAGTAAATATTAACCGGACAATCAAAATTTTAAGTGGTTGAATGATTAATCTACTAATTAACTAAAAACTCTTAACAATTTAAGGAACAAAGAAAGTTGGAAACTTTATAGGAGAAAAACAGTGGGGAACTGGGTCTTAATGGTTTTCCACACAGAACACTTCAGTTGCGCTAATGATCAAGTAAACTCCAATCAATGAATACAAAATCACAAAAGTTATTGTTACTCTCTCTCTAGTTATAACAAATTTATTCCCGGAAACTACATATTTTATTCTTGATTTCAATACATAAACCCAAGAATTTATGAAGAGCAAAATTGTACAAAAGTACTAAGATTCAACTGGTATATTTCTATCCAGGTTCTCACCTTAGGCACATGAATCACACATCTAATTACAAATTATTTCTCTCAAGCTAATTTGTAATAATGAAATCAATTTGTAAGTTGATCAGTCTTACAAAGGCATTAAACACAAATTTATATACTTCATTGATTAAAAAGAAACCTAATAAAAATCACAACTTTACGTGTTCATATGCTTCAAACCAAAAGTAATCCAACCCCGAACATCTAAAGATTAGTTCATGTTGGAGGTGGTTGAAATCAAAACTAAAAGAGAAGAAAGTTCTAATCTAGACATGGAAATCAAAGTAAATCTAAACAAGAACAAAAACCCCTTTTTCGGTGATGAATCTTCGTGAGATGGTGATGAAATTAGCTTTAGATCTTCCTTGATGTTTCTTCACTTCAATCGCTCGGGAATCGCCTTGAAAATCTTCCCAAAGTCGCCTCAAGTCATGCTCTAGAAGATAGAATGCTGAATGAATCAAAACCCTAGCTAAAAAGGCATAAAAAACGTATCCAGTGTCTGGCGCCAGTTACAACTGGCACTGTAACCCATGCCAGTGTCCTGACGCCAGTTTGGATGCCAGTTACAACTGGAATTGTAACCCACACAGACCAAATCAAGCAAACAGTGCCCGAAGCCAGTTGTGGACGCTAGTTATAACTGGCGTGAGATTACTGTAACTAGCTTCCAGCCTAACCCACGTGAAAACTAGCCTTAGACACCGTTTTGCCCATAACTCGTTAGACTCGTATTCCAATCCTCTATTTAATGAGACTATAAAATATTCAATTTAAGCCAAAAACCTCAGATTTCTTTTATTCCTCTTAATGGGACGATTTCTGAACAAACTTGCAATAAACCGTTAGAAATACGTATCATTTGCTTGGAAAACGAGCTAAACTACATGAAAAGTGGTACTAGAATAATGCCAAAAATGGTATTATCAGCAACCTAACATTCTCATTTGAAATGATTAAATCCTTGAACTATTTTTTTGAATGAAAAAACATTAAACTTTATCATTGGAATTATTAAGTCCCTAAACATTTTTTTCGTCATAAATAAACCATCGGACTTTTAAAAGTAGTTAACAAAAAAACTTCTTGTAACCGACTAGAAAAAAGAAACCTAAATCAGTTTTACCGTTTCCAAACTGTACACCCTCCAAACCCCTCGCAAACAATGGTGTCACTCCCCGTCGCCACTCCTTGTCGCCCACCGTGGTCTGTTCTTCATATTCACTATCACACCTTCCATCAAAGTCTGTAGTTAAGAGATTTTAAAAAACCATGCATAATTATAGGTTGTTTTCAAAACTTTTATTAATATAATTTATAAGATAACATAGATCTTTCTTTCTAACTTCTAAGAGAAAATGCAAAACCATTTCTAACATTGAAGGTAAAAGTAAAGGAAAACAACAACAGAAGACAAAAGATGGTTCCTGAATTCATTGTTTTCTTTGCATATGCAACAAAGTTAATTCCTAAACTTTTTATGGGGGCATTTGTTTTTTGTTTTGTTTTGTAGAAGATCTTGTTGGTTCATTGGCCTACTCATGTACCATCTCGATTTTCTTCTACATTTAAACATAAGTCAAATTAGAAATCTCATGTTTTATCTTTAGTCAATAAGGATTTTGAAGTGCTAGTGCCAAAATTTGATGGCCTCTGAAATCATGAAAGTTATATTGGTTTTCTTATATGGTATACATTATTACCAGGGTCGCTACTAGGGTTTTTGATGCTTTGTGCGAAAATGCTAAAATGATGTCCTTTTGTTTATTTTTTTAAGCGAAACGGTAAAACATACTGTTTTTTAAAGGGTTTGGAACCTAATAAAGTTAGGTGCATGATAAAAAGATAAAACTTGGATTAAGACCGTACTTCCTTCTTTTTCCAGTTTTCCCTTTTCCACATTTAAATTATCACAATAGAACCTTTATTTCAATGTATGGAACTTAAAACACAAGTGATTAATTATAATTAGCCTTAACTAAAATAGGAAATTATAAGTTAGTTAGTCATAAGATAAAAGTCAAAATCTAATACGGTAATGCCAAATCTCAAAGTAAATAAAAGTCAAAAGAACAATGATAAATTGTAAAATTCATAATTTAAGCTACTCTGCATTGCAAACAACAAGTGCCTAATAATGCAATATCACAATATGTTGTTATTGTTTGTGCTTGTGTTAATACGATAACGTGCTCCTATGCATTACAAACTTCAATTTTCAAATTTCAATTTTCAAATTTCAATATATAAGACTAGGGTTGCAAACGAACATGACGAACATGAACGAAGGCTTGTCTTGTTCGTTCGTTTAACTTAACTGAACAAACGAACAAACACGAACAATAAACAAACATACGTTTTTGTATTCTTTTCCGTTCATAAAGAAATGTGTTCGTAAATGTTCGTTGGTTAAAGTGCTAAACGAACATAAATGAAGAAATTAAATAAACATAAGTGAGCATAAACAAATAGACACAAATGAACAAAAATCAACCACTATTACTTATCATTTCATGCGTCTAAGATTACATAATAGATGTAAAATCGGGTAAATTTAGGGGGAACAGAAAAGGAATCCTGTAAAATTTAATTTAATTACAAATGTTACATATTAATGTCAAGGGAAAAGATCAAAGAGATAACCTTGAGAGAAAGAAACCCCGGGTAACCACGAAAAAACAGATGAAAAATATATCAAAATGGATGTCAAATTATAGATAATAAAGTGATCGTTTTTTATGCAATTTGTTTCGCTCCAATTTTTGGTTCATCGATTTTTGATTTATTGTTCTGTTCATTTACATCCTATACAAATGTTGATGATAATTTGATGCCCTCTTGGGCTTTGATGCCCTATGCGGCCGCACGTGCTGCACATAACCAGAGCCGACCCTGATTATTACTTAAACCCGGTTGCATAGATTAGGAACAAAGTACGTTAATCTGTTTCGTCTCTACCAAAGAAGTCTAATTCACAAATATGTGTTCACGTCCTGACTTGGGTTTGTTAATATGGATATCCCTGTCAAGTTAACGTTCTTACACAATTCTTATGGTAATATATATAGTTGTTTTTGTTTCAAAGAGGAAATCCACATTGTTTTTGTTGCTTCTTTGGGTATGGTATCTACTATTTGTTTTCATATGCTATTTGGAGATAAGTATCGAAATAATTGTCTACAATGTTAAAAATGTATAATTATTATACTTGTATATAAGTTAATGGCAATTTTATCTATAATAATAAAGAGGGTAATGAATTTCTCATCTCAATTTGAGATGGTAGAATTGGAAAAGACACTTTCTTATGAAGTGGACACCATTTCGGACAAACTAATGTTATGTGGACACTATTTTCGCTTAAGTACCTCATCTTTTAATGTCAAAATCACTCTTTCTTAGTAGTTAAAATTCACATTTTGGCCTCTAAATGTACTAGCATTTGCATTTTAGGGAGGTGTAAGAGAGATTGAGTTGTGATGTTGAATTTCGTTTGTGGTGAGAAAGTAATAAACTAATTGAAAGGCTTGCAATTTTCTAAAAGTTGATTAAGGGGCTGACCAGTCGTTTAATTCTAGTTTATTTTCTCGTTAATCACCCATCATTAATGTGCTAAAATGTTAAAATCGAACTACATTAATGTGTTTTTGTATATTGATAGGTTCGGAAAAGTTTGGAGCCAAAAAGGGTTTTAAAAGATAAATGTTGACAGATTTGCGAGACTGTGACATTTCAAGCGTATCTCACTCGTCCGAGCCCCGATTCATTCATGCGATTCAAAATGATTTGGAAAGGCAACAGACGATGCTACAACCTTGGAGTATTGAGTTTTTGTAAATTCGAAGATAATCTGGGCTGAAATAGACGTCGAAGTCGGGATATGAAAGCTGGACATAAAAGGAAACTAAAAAAAGAAGGTACAAGTCATAATAGTATGTACAAGTTTACACAATTGTGGATATAAAAAGGAAAAGATGAAGATGTTATTTTAAAATGGAAAAGATGGAGATTTCATTTGTAGAAAAAGAAAAGAAAAGGAGAAATATTTACCAAAGTTATTGTGTGATCTTGTATCCATTGTTGCTTGGATAACGCACAAACTTTTTGAAAACATCAAAAGTTTTGGCACAATAATGCAAGGTTGATGTGAAAACTCATATGTGATCCTATTTTGATTTGTTTTTTGTAAGTTATATTTTGGTTTTAGTTTACGTAAAAAAGTATGGATATGTTATTTGGGACCAGATTTTGTTGGGGCTCAACGTTTAATATATGATATAATTGTATGGGTTAAAATTAACGTGTTTATTAATTGGTTGACAGAAGTTGGATAGTCAGTTGGTATCGCCTGACTGTACTGAACACAGTAGAGTAGGCGAGAGGACGGTTGGTTTGGATAGACATGGATTATTATGTCTGAGGGTTGGATTGGTTTCTTAGCATGTTTGTTTACGCAATGCATTTAAAATTGAATATCGCATAAAAACTAATCGAATTGGTGAAACACTTGGGTTAGTAACGGACGGTTGACCTTGCCTTTTTCTCATTGTTAGAACTCGGTTTCTCAATTTCGTTCTCTTTAATTCTTTCCCAAGTTGATTTAGTGTTAATTGTGATAATGAGATTTGAATTTCAAGTCTTTGAGCTTTTATTGATTCAATTGAGTGACATGTCTTTGTGACATTCTTGCATTTCGATATAACACAATCTATTAGCTTGATCATTGACTTCCTGAGAAGACTAATAAACCTGATAAGGTTAATTATTTAACCTTATTTTTACATCATTTTATAGATTTTTATCGTTAATTTTATCGTACACAATTGAGTCGGTTATTCCTCATTCTATGTTTTTATTAACTATTAGAAGTTGGTGGAAGAATTTACTTATGCCGTCGATTAATTATAAATCTTCACACTTATGTGTTTCTTGCATAACTTTGTAGGATGGAGCTTAAACGACATCATAAACCGACAATTTTTTTAGACAACTCCATGGGCCGATGTAGTTGACTTTTTGGCTAATGAAATATTTACACCAACCGAACGTATGAACTAGATCAATTAAACTACGAATTAACGACCCAAATATACTCTTGTTTGCTCTACTAATAAACCCCAAAGGCTAGCACTCCACCTAACGCCCCAAATACCAATTAGGTAGAAAATAGTGAGTTGTGCGGTTTACCGTGAGGCTTAGGACGTGGGAAAAGCCACGGGACTCTCTGTTCCCTTTGCACAATCTTGCTCGAAAGTCAAAACTCCAAATCCAACATTTTAACAGTTTTTATCCCAAAAACATAATGAAACTTGTCCCAAACTCACACAAACCAATCCTTTAAATAAAACAATCCACTTTAACCATAGAACCAATGGATTATAACCATAGAACCAATGGATTATAACCATAGAACCAGGTTAAAACCAATGGATTATAACCATAGAACCAATGGATTATAACCATAGAACCAATGGCTCTGTTCTCGAGTTTTTTTCGAAGGAAAGGAAAAGAAAGAGAAGGAAAGTAGGGGGGAAAAGAAAAAAAAATATTGTGTTCTCGAGTTCCTTTTTAGGAGGGAAGGGAAAGGAAAGGAAAGGAAAGAAAAATCATGTTAATTTTCCTTCTAAAACTTTCCTCCAAATGTGGGAGGAAAGGGAAGGAAAGGAAAGAAAAACAATTTATAATAATTGAAAATATTTATAAAATTACATATTTACTCATCAATTACATTCTCCTAACAAATAAATAAGGATATATTTGTAAAAATAACATCTTTCCTTTCCTTTCCTTTCTCTCTCATTCAAGAACATGAAAATTTATTATCTTTCCTTCTCTTTCCTTCCTCTCTCTTCAATCTCAAGAACACAAATAAAAATTTTACTTTCTTTTGTTTTCTTTCCCTTTCTTTTCTCTCCTTTCTTACAAAAACTCGAGAACAGAACGGAAGTCATTCATAGGGTTTTGATTGATTTCATCCCTAAACACTACATGTGATAAGTTAATCATGGGGTAACATTAATATTTAACCCAATAAGGTTAAAATTATTGATTTGTGAATCCCAACCAAACATTTCACCAACGTGACTCACATATTCAAAGCCCTAATCAACCCAAAGGTTCCAATAAAGATGAAGAACATGGAGAGAGGGATGATTATGCCAGAAATTGACACTTGCTCACTTGGTTCCTTTAGATTTCTTATTTTATCCTTATTTTCTCTTTCAAATCGCACCCTAGGAAACACACATACACTTTCAGTCAACTCCTTCCCAAATAAAGGGAGGTTCTAACCCTTATTGGCTTCTAGTTTCACTTTCAGTCCCTGACAATTGAAATTAGGAATCATACATACCCTCTGACATTAATTAATGAACCTAACTAGATGTTGGGTTATTACAGCTGTCGTCCGCGGTTTTTTCCCTCGATCAAGGTTTTTCCGCATCACCTTCAATTATTTACATTTATTTCTCGTGTTCATTAAAGAATACATTCTTTAATCGATAAAGTTCCATAAAAGCCTTAATTTGGTTTTAGTAGGCAATTTTTGACATAAACAATAAAGCATATTAAAAGGGACGGTGTGGGTAAAATGGACTAAGGTATTAAAAGACTTCAAAAATGGAGGTCTTGATGTGGGAAATCTTCAAACATCGAATTGGGGGTTATTGGGAAAATGGTGGTGGAGGCCAATGAATGAGAGACGTGCTTTATAGGCGAGAGTTGTGGTAAGCATATACAGGAAAGGGTAAAGGGTGGGGGGGGGGGGTCAATGAGGACTCAAGAACCATCAAAGGGGGGCTTGAATTGGTCGAACATTGTTAAAACTAAGGAGGACCTAAGGAGAATGGGTATTAATTTTGTGAATTCCTTTGGAAAATACATTGGGGATGGTGATAACGTTGTTATCTGATGGGTTATTCAACCCCAAACAAAGAGTTTTATGGTGTGCCTTGAAGTAAAAATTGACCTTTTGGACTAATATTGTTATAAGTGACGTGTAGACATACAATATGGAAAAATGGAAGAAAAGTGTCTACTTGTACGCCATTTTTGACATCTCGGATGCATAAGGAGTTGAACCGAACTAACGAGAAAAGAAAACCAAGTTTTGGACTCCTTGCTATCATGCCATGCGAGCATGACATGTCATAATCGCATGGCAAGGTCGCAACTGATGTGCCGAGAGTTGTTTTCTAAATCTGATGTTAGTAGTGACACGGGCGATGATGCCTCACGATCATGACATGGCATCATCGCCTGTCATGATCACCAACGGGGTCTGGCACTATAAAAAGACTCTAAAACCTACCAGCTAGGGTTATCTCGGGATTTATGGAGGCTAGGCTATATTTAGAGGCGATTTCAGAGTTTTGAAGCTAAAAAGGAAGGTTTGCATTGATTGTGAAGGTGGAAGTCATTGGTGAAGCTCAAGATTGGTAGTTTGTATCATTTATTGAAGAAACTTTCATTCCTTTGTATCTTTTACTTGAGAAACAATATGTTGGGGTGTTTATATCTTCATTTCTTTATGCTATTTTCTACTAGTAACATGAGTTAAACCTCTTAAAAGTTGGGGGAATGATGGATTTTGGATTCTTATTATTAGTTATATGGTATTTGCATTTATTGAGTTATTTATCTTGTTGGATGAGTTCTTATATCTTATTTTTACATCTGTTGCTAGATAGGCCATCTTGCTATGTTATGGTTATAATTCCTCTTGAGAAATAGGTTTTATAACTAGATTAAAGATATCTGAACCTATGGTGAGATATTGGATAAAGATATACCAAGTAAACCATAGTGTTGTTTCATGTTATTTCTATGCTTAATGAGTTGATTGTTTATGTTGTTAGTCGAGAGACATAATATACATTTCATGATATATTCTTACTATTGCTTGAGAAAGAGTAGTGAGTATTTGAGAAATAACCTGTTCTAACTTGTCAAATGACTAATAGATGTTTATCTTGTTATTGTTAGTAGAATCCAAATGAAATCCAACCTCTACCTTTCCTTAATCTTTCAAAGTAAATATTTTGTGTTTGTTAAACTCTTGTTTGAACTTTTGTTGTGTGGGATTGCTTCTTTTATCTCTAGATTAATAGATTATTAATTACAAACAAATCATCTTTTCAACAGTTCAATTAGTAGTTGTGGTAACCTTGTGGTACTTAGTCTCATAGTTTCTTGGATCGATTCGCGTACTTCATACTTTATAACTTGATTGACACCGTACACTTGCGGTTGATTTAGAGGGTTGTAAAATATTCTATCAGATGGATGGGATACGAGATAGTGGGAGGATAGGTGGTTACGGGGGAGGTACTGGGAGATAAGTTGAAAAGATTGATGAGATTAAAGCAAACAAAGAAGTTTTAATAGCGGAAAGAGGAGAGTAGGTTGGCAAAAAGTAGGTGTGGAAGTGGATGTGGAGAAGGGAGCCGAGGGGGAGGGAATTGGGAGAACTAGAGAACCTAAATAGGTTGTTGCAAAAGTGGGAACCAAAGAGAGGCTCCAGATAAAAACAAATAGCTACTCGGTGAAGAGGTTGTATTCTCCGTTCAGGAACTCAAACTCCTTATTGAAGAATGTACTTCCTTGAGTGAGGAGCATGGGATGGAGATCAAATGGCTTAAGTTGGTACCAAAGAAAATCAACATATTTATGTGGAGGCCGAGGTTTTAGAGACTTCCATGTAAATCGAATCTCGATAGGATGGGGATGGATATTCAATCAATCTTATGTCCAAGATGTGAGAAAGAAATAGAGACAATCAACCACGCGTAGTAAAATGTGAAGAGGTAGGCAAAATTTGGGAAGGAATGTGTCGATGGTGAACATGGATAAGGATCGAATGGGAACGATTGGGGATTGATCGAGGTGACTCACAACCGAGATTATGGAAGGAAACAGTATGGTGCGTCATGTACGCAATAGGGAATCATCGAAATCGGGTGGTGTTCAAGG
Organism: Silybum marianum; assembly: GCA_036898165.1. Classification (NCBI taxonomy): domain Eukaryota; kingdom Viridiplantae; phylum Streptophyta; class Magnoliopsida; order Asterales; family Asteraceae; genus Silybum; species Silybum marianum. The sequence goes on from CM072536.1 coordinate 32,714,764, forward strand.
AAGACAAGAGGAAAATCAACGACCTCCTATTTGAGTTCCAATGAAATAGCTTTGCATGGATAAGGGGAAGAGATCACAACAGGAAAATTAAGTGGACTACGTGGCTCGCGGATCCCGCTGGGGTGTGAAACAGTAACTGTCAAAGACTGAAGAAAGAGATGTTGATTTAAGTCATTCCTGTTAAGACACTGCTGGTTAGACAAGGTTGCCCAAACTCAGATTGGGATGTGTAAATACGATCGAGTTGCAGTTTCTCGAAACGGTCATAGGAATGGCGATGCAACTATAGAGGTTTATTTCTGGTAAACTTTTATGATTGTATTCGTGTTTGGTGTGCATCTAGCTGTCTGTTTTAATCGAGAGGAGGTCACTGTTGGAAGTTTTTTTATTTCTGTTGTTGTTCATCTTTTGTCATGGTAGCTGTTGTAATTGTGTAAGTTGGTTGTGGTTCTTTTGTATTGATTGGTTTGATGATAATAATTATTTTCCCTTTAAAAAAATAAACCATATTAGTTTTAATATTATTTATTAGTGAACTATTGTATTTTGAATTATTAACAAGAAGTTGGTATATAAAATAGAAAAAGAAAAAGAAAAAGAAAAAGAAAGTAAAAATACTAAAAATAGTCAAATAGAACTAGTTTTATATATTAAAAAAATATATATTTGAAAATGTACATTTTGTTAACAAATGTAGGCGTGCTTTAAACCCATAAAATCCAAGTAACCCATCTTGAAGTTCCACATTCATATTTTGTTTTACAAATCACACTATCAATAATAAAATCAATTATTTAACTTCATATATTCTTGATTTTGTTTTGGTCAAAATTTGATTTTTTTGATGAAAGTATGTTTACTAATATTATTTATTTTATATTTCACAATGGCTTATGTTTTATGATATAAAAACATATACCCACCTAGGGGCGGATGCAACCTTTAAAAGGGGTTCGAGTACTTTAGAGAATAGTTAAAATAAAATAAAATTACAGGTTAAAAAATATCAAAAATACTATATTTAGCCTTGGTTTTTCCTAGTAAATTTTTGAAGGACCCCATCTTGTCGACGAATGATAAAAACGCTAAAAGGTTTCTTGAAATCAATAAAAATACCGAAATATCTTTCGAAATCGACAAAAACATTAAGAAAATCTTTCAAAATCGACAAAAATAATAAGGAAATCTGTTGAAATAAAATAAAAAACTTAATTTTTTTTCCCAAAACACGTTAAGTGACCTTGCACGCCTTTAGTCTTGCTTAATGGGAACCCAATGAACAATAATTCTGGATCTGCCACTATTCCCATCGATATGTATGTTAATTTTTTATTTATTAGCAATTTAAGTTATAGAAGTGTATTCTGACTCTTCTCTTTGAAAAGCTATTTGAATAAAAACGAAAGAAGAAAAAAAAGCTAGAAAGGTTTTTCTTTAAATTATCCATGGGGATTCCTACAAAATGATGTTTGCCTTTCAAGACTACAACAAGAAGAAGATGCTTGTCTTTCAAGACTACATCAATAAAAAAGAAAAATGGTAAGACGGTAAATTGCTACAATCAACCTCAAAGACCAAATTAATGGAAGGTTTTTTTTTTATACCTTAGTCTAATTTTTAAATACATCATGGTCTATTTTATTTATTTATTTTAATTTGTCATATATTAATATTCATGTTTATTTATCTATTTTAATTGGGAGACATATATATAGATTAAGTTTTAAAATATAGATTATAATGTAAATGATAACACCCTTAGTGGGAAGACAGCACAGAAACTAGATAATCCCCACTGACCCCACCTTTTTTTGTTTCTTCTTTCATTTTCATTTAATAATATTTTATGTGTATACTATACATTTGGGAGAGGCTAATGCCACCCCTAGGGTATATTAATGACACTTTTATAAAAGTGAATCCTTTATCACACATGTCGATGTTAAAAAAACCCTTTCTACATTTTCAAAACTATAAAAGTACAAAAAAATTTGTACACACCCCTATATTAGGGTTGCCATTAACACTCCCCATATATTTTTAGATTGAATTCCCCATGAACTTTCCTTAGAAGGCTAGAACTAATAGACACCTCTTATCTCATTATTTTTTTCTTTGTTGTTTGATCAAGTCTGATGCGTTTATTTCGTAGGATTTTTCTTATGAAATTAGGTTTTATGAAAGTATTTGAAATTGAAGGAATTTGGATTGTAATGAATTTTGGTTTGTAAGATTTAAATTGGATATAAAATTTAATCATTTATAAATCATGTTTGGTTTGTAAGATTTGAATTGTGAAGTAATTGTTAACTAGATTTTTTTTTCTCTCTTTATTGTCACGAGTAAAAGCGTCATTTAATTATTTAAAAATGTAAAAATCGTAAAATTTTAAAAATTGTATATATGTTATTTTCATTTGGACGAATGAAGTATAAGGTGACGTTTGTTTTTTAAGAGGTGTTGAAGTCTGATTCTGATTTCAGTTATGAAATGGTTATCAAAGGTCTAAAAGAATCAAACATAAGTATTAATTAAAGATTAAAATGAAAAAACAAACAATGCCTAAGATTTAGTAATTAACTTATATTTTGTATTGCATTATGAATATCTTGCAATGGAAATTTATGTTTTAACAAAAAAAAAATAGAAAATAAAAACATCACAATCTCACACACACACACACACACACATATAGATATGATTATGAAAATTAGCAAGTATTATGTTTAGGATGCTAACTTTTGCATCTTACTCTATATCTTCTCCACCAATGAAATTATGATAGGTCATTTCTATTATGATTTTTGTTGAAAGTTACCACATACATCAATAAAGTAGAGTGTATGATTGAGTAGAATGTAAAAAGGAAAACTGTTATGTTTAGGGTTTTTTCTTTTACACCCTACTCTATTTTCCATTTACACCCTACTCTATTATTTTATTTATTTTGATTGGTAAGACACTAACTCATATTTATTTATGAATTTTAATTAAAAGCCATATATATATATATATAGAGTAGGTTTTAATACATAAAGTAGGATGTAAATGTTAACACCCTTATGTTTATGATAAAGTACTTATAAAAAGGAATATTGGTTTTAGAGTCATTCGGTAGTCCCACTCTCACCTATTTCGACTTGTCCCTTCTCGACTAGTATATCACCAAAGTATTTTCAAAGAGAAAACCCCTATTAAAATTACAAACAATTTTAGTATGTCAAACATTGACACAAATTTAACTTTATTCACACACTAAATAAATTATTCTTCCTATTACAAAAATAAATTAAAAATTAAGATTTCAATGTTACATTACCAACAAAATAAAAATTAAACAAAACTATGATGCATGATTATGTAATTTGCCTCTATAAAAGGAAGACGAATACAACATGCATAATAAAAGTTAAAGTAAATTATGTTTTTTTGTTGTTAAAAGTTGTTATACGTAACAAGAATAATACATTGGTGTTCACCTTCTTTTCCTAAATTGTAATAACCCAAATTCTAAGATATAGCTGCACCTCCAAGTGTAAACACATATCCACTTGCAGATCTGGAATCTTTTATGTCGGATATCCAGTTTGCATCACTGTATCCTTCGATTACAACTGGATAACTTTCATAATGAAGTCCATACTCACGTGTGTATCTTATATATCTTAGTAATATAGTAATACTCTTCCAGTGTTCAGAAATGGGATTACTAGTGTACCTACTTAGCCTACTTACTGCATAAGCTAAGTCAAGCCTTGTACAACTCATAAGATACATCAGACTTCCAATGATTCTTGAGTATTCCACTTGTGCAATACTATCTCCTCTATTTTTAGATAGATGTTGACTCGTATCAATTGGAGTTCTAGCTATACTAGTATCTCCTTGATTAAATTTCTCAAGAATCTTGTCCACATAATGAATTTGGCTTATGGTACGTATGAAACGCAATGCGAAATATGTAATCGCCGTGAGGTTAGAAACTCAGTCCATAGTGGACAGCGCAAGTATACACTGGCCACTATGATCGTTCACCAAGTAATAAAGTGGTAAGAACCAAATATCGTATCCTCAAGGACTGGAACTTAAATCAAGACACTATTATTTTCATGAACTTCCTTTTACAAGTTTCGATTAGAGAGGAAGCAACATTTTGAGGGGTTTGTTGAAAATAACTTAACAAAGTCTTATAATCAAAAGGGAGAGATGTAGTTGTGATTTTCCCCGGATTTTACATTAAATACTTGATAAATAAAAATGGTCATGGTACTGGAGCAGTGATCACTCTCTGTCCAGAATGTCAGCTCATCAAGCACTCACATCTTTTCTAACTAAAGCTTTATATATATAATTATCCTCCTTTGATTTGTTAGTAAGTTTTCTGAACTCGGTCGAGTCTCGATGGTGTCAACGCAGTAAGGAAAAAGCCATAAGTATTTTTAATGCCCAAATGGTTGCTCCTACTCCATATGGTGAAAACTTACTGTGTAAAGAATTCTTTCAAATTCCCTAGCATCATCCAAGCTCGTGTCTCTACGTTCCGCCCAGGTCTGGGTCTCGAACTAGACAGTAAACACTTTCAAGTTGTTAGCTTGTCCGCATCATTGACATTATCGAACAATGAATGACCAAGTCAAAGATGGGTAATTACATATATAAAAACTACTCAAGAATTTTACATAAAGTCCGGGTACTTCTCATTTTCTACATCTCAAAAAGAGTTTAGTTCATGACTAGAAAAGAGTAGAAAATGTAAGTTAAAATACTGCAGAAATCCATACTAAAAATACTGAAATTAAACTGGAAGGTCGCAGTGTCCACTTTCATCGACACTGCTATTTAACACTATAAAATATGTTATTGCAGTTAAATAAATTACTGAAGGTAAAAATTACACTAGTTACTGAAATTAAAGACAGAAAATTAAAGACTTACTTGAATAAATGCTACACTACTTTTTCTCTCTCTAAACTAAAAGCTTCTCTCTAGAAAGTAAAAATGACTATCTACTAAACTCTAAGAATTAAATTATCTATCTCTATCCTCTTTGCATTGAATGCCTTGAAGCCTTTATATAAGAGGCCAAGGAAAGTACAAAGGAATTACATAGGAGTTAATGCACAAGAAAGAAGCACAAAAAACCATGGGATAAAACCTCTTTTACCCAAAAAGTTACTTTAGAATAAAATAACATTTTTTGGGTTGCTTTCTTGTCTCCTCCTCAACATCCAGCCGAAAGTAAGACTTTGAGCCATAATTCCAGCTTTTTGTGTCTCCCATACAATACCTAGAAGGCCTCCAGTAGTTAGCTTAATCAAATGGCTTAATCTGAATGGTGGAGTGGTCACTCCGAGTACCAGTTCCGATGAAAATACGATTTTTGAAGTAAAATCGCCATAAATGGTTCCAAGACATGGAAGTACTAACAAATAGCTCAAACAATTATTTTAGACCAAAAATGGGAGTTTAGAAGGCAAAATGACCGCAAATGACTAAATAAAACGAGAATAAAAGGCATGTAATAACTCTAAAATATAGAGTTATCAGCTTAACGCTAAACCATTTTATGTTATTGTGATCTTGATCCCAAGAATCACATCCGCTAAACCCATGTCTTTCATGTCAAACTTAGATTTTAACATGTCTTTCGTGCACCTTATTATTTTGTCATCACTACCGATGATAAGCATATCATCAACATAAAAACACAGGATGACGTAACCCTTAGCGGTGTCTTTCGTATAAACACATTTATCACACTCGTTTATTTTAAAATCGCTTCCTAACATGGCTTGATCAAATTTTTGATGCCATTGTTTTGGAGTTTGCTTAAGGCCATACAAGGAATTAACAAGTTTACAGACCTTGTTCTCTTGTCCTGGGGCAACAAATCCCTCAGGTTGCTCCATACAAATTTCTTCTTCTAAATCTCCATTTAGAAAAGCAATTTTCACATCCATTTGGTGAATTTGCAGATTTCTAAGAGCTGCAATCGCTAGTACCAATCTAATGGATGTTATTCGCGTTACTGGCAAATACGTGTAAAAGTAATCTAGACCTTCCTTTTTCTATATCCTTTGATCACTAATCTTGCTTTGTATTTTTCAATACTACCGTCAGTTTTCATCTTTCTCTTAAAGATCCAACGGTACCCTAGTGGTTTACAACCCGGAGGTAAGTCCACTAATTCCCATGTATGGTTTTGTAAGATAGAATCTATCTCACTTTTAACTGCTTCTTTCCATTGAAGACCTTCGGAAGAAGTAACTGCCTCGCGATAGTTTTTAGGTTCACTTTCTATCATGTATGTGAGGAAATCGCTTCCAAATGATTTTTCGACTCTAGCCCGTTTACTTCTTCTAGGTTCTACTTCTTCCTTTTCAAATAAAGCTTGTTCACCTTCTTGAACAATTTCATTATCCTTAGAAGATGTGTTTCTTTTTTCCTTGTTCAAATAAGGGAATTCATCTTTGAAAATGAAGCATTTCTTGATTCCATAATTGTATTCTTGTGTATCTCGGGATTTTTGGAATCATACATAAGAAACCGATATGCACTACTATTTTGTGCGTATCCATTGAATACACAATCCACTATTTTAGGTCCTAGCTTTTGTACCTTAGGTGGTGGTACAACTACTTTAGCTAAACACCGCCACACTCGTAAGTACTTATAAGATGGTTTTCCACCCATCCAAAGTTCATATGGTGTTTCGTCCTTTTTCTTGTGGGGTATGTTATTTAGAATATAGTTAGCCAATAATATAGCTTCCCCCCACATATTCTGATTTAAACCAGAACTAATCAACATGACATTTACCATTTCTTTCAAAGTACGATTCTTTCTTTCGGCAATACCATTTTGTTGTGGTGAATAGGGTGCCGTGAATTCATGTCGATTTCCATTTTGTGAACAAAATTCGGCAAATGGTGAAACATACTTACCTCCCCTATCACTTCTAACGACTTTAATTTTCTTGTTGAGTTGATTCTCAACTTCATTTTTATACAAGACAAACTTGTTTATTGCTTCATCTTTACTTTTAAATAAATATATATAGCAATACTTTGTATTATCATCGATAAATGTGATAAAATATTTATTCTCACCTCTAGTAGGAATTGATTTTAAATCACACACATCAGTATGAATTAAATCAAGAGTTTTAGTTTTTCTTTCAATTGTTTGAAAAGATGATCTAGTAAGTTTGGCTTCTACACAAGTGGGGCACTTATGATTTGAGTCAATATTAAATTTTGGTAAGCAATTTAATTTAATTAAGCGATGAATAGAATTATAATTTAAATGTCCTAAACCGCCATGCCAAAAATTAGAAGACTCAAACAAATAAGCAGAAGTACTAGCTTCATTCATCACTTTTGAAACAATTACATTCATTTTGAACATGCCATTCATGGCATATCCCTTACCAACATACATACCACTCTTGGACAAAACAAACTTGGCCGACTCAAACACAAGTTTAAAATCAAACTTATTCAACAACCACTCCGAAACGAGGTTCTTACGGAGCTCTAGGACATACAGAACATCCTTGAGTTTGAGCTCTTTCCCCGAAGTCATCTTCAAGATCACTTCTCCTATACCCTTGACTTCGGCGGTAGCGACGCTCCCCATGTAGAGCTTTTGGCCATTTTCCACATCCTTGTATGTGTGAAAGTTTCTTTTGTCATGACACACATGACGGGTAGCTCCGGTGTCAATCCACTACTCTCTTGCATTTGAACCGATCACATTCACCTCCGAAACCATGGTAGTGATATCCATGGCCGAAAGTTCCATGATTATAGCAACCAAGTCCTTAGTCACCATGTTTGCATTTCGCTCCTTCTTGGGAAACTTGCATTCATTTTCCTTGTGACCCGATTGGCCACAATTGTAATATTTGAATTTCTTCTTGAAAACTCCTTTTTGTGGGCCAAGACTCTTGGCCTTACCTTTGCCTTTGTTGTCAAACTTCTTTCCCTTGGATTTGGAAGATTGACCATCTTCCACAACATTGGCTACCACATTAGCTTTTGAAGAGCCGAAGTTACCCTTCAAAGCCATGCGGTTGTCTTCCTCAATACGAAGACGTACCGCCAATTCTTCCACGGCCATCTCCTTTCGCTTGTGTTTAAGGTAATTTTTGAAATCGACCCAACTGGGAGGAAGCTTTTCAATCATTATCGCAACTTGGAAAGTTTCACTAAGAACCATCCCTTCGGAGAGAATATCATGCATGATAAGCTGAAAATCTTGAACTTGACTCATAACTGTTTTTGAGTCAATCATCTTGAACTCCATGAAACGTGCAACAATATGTTTCTTTGTTCCGACATCTTCAGTCTTGTACTTACGGTCCAAAGATTCCCATAGTTCCTTACCCGTGGGTACTTTACAATAAACATTGTAAAGAGGATCGGCAAGCCCGTTGAAGACGTAGTTACGGCACAAGAATTTGGAATGCTTCCATGCGTCAACCGCGTTCACAGATTGAGCGTCGACTTTCCTTCACTGATTTGAGGAGCCGTTTCGGTAAGGAAGCGAGCCAAGTTCAAGGTGGTAAGGTAAAAGAACATCTTCTGTTGCCACCTTTTGAAGTTCAAACCAGAGAACTTCTCTGGTTTTTCAGCATGATTTGCTATGGTGTTTGGCAGTGGTGTAGTAATGGTGGCAGTGCTATTGACTGTTGCGGCAGTAGTATTGTTAACTGAAGTGTTGACAGTCGAAGAGCCCACCATTCTGGAACAAACAATTTTTTGGAGAATATTGTTGTGTGAGAGTTTGGAGAATATTGTTGTGTGAAGTGTTTTTGAGAATGGACCGCAAGGTCCTATTTTATACTCGCAAATCAGCTCCAAAAAACTGACGATAATAAATGCGATTTAATTCTCAAGATCAAAACCGAAAATTGCATTTAAAACTGAAACAGTTAAAATTCAAACGAATTTCAGTTACAAAACTTAAAACTGATCTCGAAAATTTTAGCAAAACCGGTATGTGCAAGCCCGAGAATTTGGAACTGCCTTCGTGTCCGCAGACGCACATGAGTTCGGTCGGTTTAGCCTACAAAGTAGCCAAACAGCACCCCCCTGCGCACGTGTAGGTGTTAGAGGAAAAACCTATCAAAGAGCTTGTAAGCCCTTTAAAGGTTTTTACTTATAAACTACTCAAAGTTTACTCCTCCCTCCTATGTGGGACACCTTTCAAAGCCATCAAGATTTGCTTACATTTCTAACCGAATGCTCTACTTTGAGCATCGATATCTCATTCACACAATCTTAATTTTGGACACATAATATATGGTTTTGAAGCTCTCATATAGGAGAACACAAACCCACAAAAATATTATTATATATAACACATATACATATAATTAATTGTGTCCAAAGTTAGTTAAATGCAAACTCAAGTTTGGTTGTGAACGTGAAGGCAAATGAGAGCGCGACATATTTCATATTCAGACTGAGTAATAAATAAAGTAGAGAAAACAACATATTCAAGGTCAGGAATATTTTTGATATACTAAAGTAACAACCCGACCACCTGTACGGGTTGCACTTTTGTTTGGATACAGGTATGGGTTGGATTGAGATTTTTCAAACTGTAAACACAATTAAGTTGTTAAAATGTCTTTAACCGATCATCCCATATGTGTGAGCACCCCTAGACACATAAATCATAGTTATCACAATTTATAAATATTTTTTGTTTGAATTTTGTAACCAAATCTTGGAATTTGACCTACTATGTTGAACCACCAATATTTGTTCAAACATAAATTATAATTATTTTAATGATAGGCAACATCAATATTCCGTTCGGTAAACAATAATGAGTAACGAGCATAATGGTCTTATATACTGTTTCAATGGAGAGAAGAATTTATTATAAGCCTTTCATGAAATTTTCAAATGAACAATTTTTATGAAATCTTTCAATTTCTTATTTTATTATGTTCAACTTTATGTATTCTTCTATTCATAGAATACATTAAAAAGGATAGATAAAATGCATAATCCTCTTGATTAGACTCTCTTATCTTACAATCCACATTTGTTACATCGTATAAATACATAAGTAATTTTGTAAATAGAGTTATGTATATATTTACTTAGAATTTATTTAAAAAAGAATACATTAACATAATTTTGTAATATGGCATGAAAATATGTGGGTTACGAATGGATTATTTGTTCATATCGACCAAGTTCTCTAATAATGGAGGAAAGTCTTAGTGGGTCCCATATTTTCCAGCCATCGTTTAAGGAAATTGCCCCAAAGCATCTTTTTCCGTGATGTCGTTTTTGTAGTTATAAATAAAAGAAAGGTATAGATGTTTTTTCCTTCTTCTTTGTTTTTTTTACCACAAATTATTTATAACATTATATCTTATAAAGTACGAAGGATATATTTATTTTTGAAAGTTACTATTTATTTTAAGATTAACTAAAATTATAACGATTTTTGAAATAATAAAAGAAGAAAGTAATTTAAAGAATCGATAATTAACATACTTTGATATTTCGAAATTCAAAGATTAAAACTAATATATGTTAAACATACACCCATAACACATTCTATTAAAAAGGAGATGAAAAGAAAAAAATATATACACTCATTGTTATTTGTTTATTATAAATTAATAAATAAAAAGAGTAAACTCTAATTTTGATCCTTGATGTTTAATGAAAAGTTTAAAGTAAAACTTAAACTTTAATAAGTCTAGAGACTATCCTTGTGCTTTGCATTTTGTTTTTGAAGGTGGTCTCTAATCACTAACTTTGTTAATGATGCCTGTTAGTTTGAGGGACATTATGGTCCTTTTGCCTTTTCCTTTTATTTTGTTTCATAGTCAATAAAATTAAAACTTAACTAGTAGACCAGAATTCATCATCTTCTTCAACTCCCATCCTATTTCATCAAACATGCAACCTTTTATCGACATGTTCCTTGACTCCGGACTCTCTCCCACGCCTTTCACCAAAGCTCTGCCATCATCGTCCATCACCACCTCCGCGACCATCATCCACCACAAAACACCGTCAATACGATCATCCCCACCCATTGCTGTAACGATATATGATGGTACAATTCTTCAATAATCCTATCTTTCACTCAATCAAATAATTCCATTTATAAGATTTAGTCAGCTGACAGCTAATCAAGCGATCTTGGAAGCGATCTGATCTATCAAATCATCAATACATTTAACATGTTATTTGTTTAACCTATATGTTACAAATTATGATCCACAGTCTTTTTATTTTGCCACCATATATAATAGCAAAATAACAAGAAAAAAACAAAACTTATTGATGAATTCGAATAAACTTAATACTATTTATTGAACTCATATACATCGAAATAAGATTTACTAATTTTGACTTCTTGTTAAACATCGAACATAAGTTCTTTATTAGGAAAACAAACATCTGACGAAAACCATTCATTCTTAGTTGAATATGTATTTTTAAAACAACTTCAACTAGCCATCGTAAAATTGAAGTATGGACAAGATGTCTTCTTACATAACAAAGAAGAACCAAACTCAAAACTCGATTTCTCTAAATCAAACATCAAAAAATTATCTTCAAAATGATAAGTTCTGATCACGATTATGGGTTCGCTTGTTGCACCACTGTCAACAAATGCTAAACACAACATGTCTTTGGTTATTTGCTTAACAGAGTTATTTGTAGATATACCCCACTTCTTCCCATCCTTGAGAACGAAATTGATATCATGAACTTTTATCCTAACCTTGGTGTCGAGGTGTTGAAACAAAAGGCCAAATGGCACGATTGACTTTGCAGGCGGGATCTGTTTCGTAACCGATGAAAATCTTCGATCAACATGATTTAAATGTTGGTTCGTATAGTGGTGTAAGGGTCAATCGTACTAAGCTTGGTAGTCGCATTCGCAAGAAGATTGATGGATCTTTTTTTATTAATGTTAAGTGCATTTTATGTACCTAATTGAACTGAGTTTAAACAACCACTATGAGGTATATATACACAAATTGAGAAATAGAAACTCTATCCTAGAGATTACAAAATTAATAAAACTATCTTAGAGATTATAAAATTAATTATAAGAGATGTGATCAGGGAATAGATCAAGTGATATTATTTTGGTAATCAAAAGATTGATTTTGTATTGATTTTGGTGTATTTCTATCATGCCCCCGCAAAATGGACAATCGATTAGTGAGACCAATCTTCGACATGAGCTCAATGAATCGTGTCCGAGTAAGGCTTAATGAGAGCATCGACAAGTTGATCGTTTCTAGAAATATATGACACCAGTTGTTGGTTTTGAACATTTTCACGAACAAAATGATAGTCAAGTGCCAAATGTTTCATTTCAGAGTGGAATTTCGGATTTGCGGCAACATGTGTAGCTCCCATGTTGTCAGAATAGATTACTGGTTTGTGTGTTGGTAGATGTCCCAACTCACGAAGTAAGTTTTGAACCCATAAGACCTCGGCAGTAGTTGCAGCAACGACTCGATACTCGGCTTCAGTTGATGATCGAGCAAGTGTTCGTTGTTTAAGGGAACTCGAAGAGATAGGATTGCAACCCAAATACACAATATAGCCGGTTGTAGAAATATTGTTATCTTTATCACTGGCCCAAGAAGCATATGAAAATGCATGCAGAGTAGAGGGGGATGCTCGACGAAGAAGTAAACCTTTAGTGGTAGTTCCTGCAAGATAGCGTAATAACCGTTTAAGAGTGGCCCAATGATCTTCAGTAGGCATGTGCATGAATTGAGATAACTTGTTCACAGCAAAAGAGATGCCAATTCTAGTTAAAGATAGGTATTGTAGGCTACCCACAAGTGATCGGTACTCGGTGGGGTTGGTTAGAGGAGTTTCGGTGTAAGAGGATAAGGGGGGTTGGGTGGCCATAGGAGTTGGTATGAGTTTGGCATTTAACATATGAGCACGTGTTAGAAGGTCTTATATATATTTGTGTTGGCTAAGAAAGATGCCTTTAGGATGGGGTAGGGTAACACCCTCCAACTTGGAAAGAGCGACTAATTTAAAATTTATAATATTACATCAACTGAAAGATAAATCGCTTCCTATACATCAATACTTACATTTTTCTCAAATAACAATAAGTAGTAAACGTCTACAAAAGATATATATATATATATATATATAAAGTCTTCTACTAAGACATTTATACGGTCGGGTGTTACTAAACCCAAGGAGTCGCTATCTCCGAATGCGGACAACGTCACCAAGAGCCTAATCTTTATCGCATCACTTCCTAACACTCAAGTCCACACGTGTCGCTAGTACCAACTCAACGATTACCTGATGCACACGCGGACAAAGAAAAAGGTTTGGCTTAACGCGTAGTGAGCTCAGAAGTTTATAACATATTTATAATTGATTTGAAACCAAAATATTTCCTTGATAAAATATAATTCTCAAGTGAAACAGATTTATTATAAATGCAACATCTTTCCCAAATTCAATATTTCCATAATAAAAAACTTTAGACCAAAATTACATTAGAAATGAAAGCTTTAAATAGAAATACTCATTTAACATGATACCAAATCCAATACTCTTGAAAACGGTAAATAAACATTTGACCGACAAGTCTTCCCGTTTATTCTTTTCTTTTACACAAGATTTGCTCTTGAAAGATACGCCATTAACTCTTTTCTTTTGCGCGCGATTTACTCTTGAATGATATGCCATCAACTCTATTCTTTTGTTCGAAATTTACTCTTGAAAGATATGCCATTTGAGGAAAATACAGGAATGACCCGCTAATATACCAACATCAACCCCTATGCAGGATCTTTAGTTAGTGAGTAAGTAAGCTCGAGCGGGTAGAGACCTTCGGCTTACGAGTAATGAGTTTAACCCCTATCCAAAAATATGAACAAGCTCAACCCCTATCCAGGATCTTTTACTTGTCCCATCCTTAAATAAAATCGACTATTTGTGCATATGGATCTGTTATATCAAACGTTAACGACCAGTTAACTCCGTTAGAACCATTATAACGGAGACTAACGAGACCCTAACTCCACGACCTAACTCCATTAAGAGACCGTCCGACCGTTTGTGGTATTATGATTTTGTGCAGTTACAAACAGGAGACTTCATGAGGTATTAAAAACCAGGCGGAATCATGCGATAACCGCTCGACCGTTGTGACCGTTGCCCAATGCAAACTGAGGTATAAAAGGATCAACCCAACCAACTGAAGCGGATCCTCTCAGGCTAATCGAAATTATTCCAACGCTCTAGAATTACAGCTTACGCCATTGTTTTCTAGTTTCTACACGATAGTATAGCTCTTATTTATGCTTTTCTCTTGTAATCGTATGACCATAAGCTCTAAAGGCCGGTGTCCCTACTTGACGCCATATTTCCATAGTGCATCGGCAATATCTTTGATCGTCCACGTATTTTCTCTGAAATGGAGTTTTCCGCATCAAAAATTCCTTGTGCTATTCTTTTTTTTTTGTTTATTTGTTTGTCGAATAGATTTTCTTTCTTTAGTTGATAAATGTCCAAATCATTAATTCATCATTTAGTCATTTTTTGGCATTCATAGTTTGGCGCCATCCATGGGACCCAACTAGAGAAAATTTCTCTTCGACAAACGACCTTTGTTACTAATTCGTTTGTGACTTCTTGATAGATAGGAATGTCGGGGTCGGAAGCTAACCAGAATGTACTAGCCCAGGTGCGAGCCGAACTGGAAACCATATGGCAACGAGTGAATTTCTTAGACGAATAGAATCGCAAGGCCAACCAAGAAATTCACGCTCTAAGAAATCAGAACACCAATACATCTTCTATCTCAGTTCCACCTTTGTCCCACCCTTCGAAACGAGACCTTAGGGTGTACCTCAACCATTCTTTCCTCCTCCTCAATTTCACCTATGCCCACCGAATGTGCTTCCACCATTGCACCAATCCTTCTTTCATCGACCCGTCATGGAACAAACATTTATGTCAGTACCCATTCCGACAGCCCCACTATACTCGCATGTATCAGCACCATACATGACCACTGATACCGACAACCATGAATTGGTCTTTCGAAATCCACCATACATATCCAATAATACGTTGATCCCCATGACGAACATTGCTCAACCTTTCAATACTAACGAGACCCTCTCCAACGATCGTATCGCACGACGCTTCAAACAGCTTGAACAGCAGAACGAGAAAGATGTTGTCGCGACTTTCAAAATTACCTGGAGCTGCAGTACCAGTTGATGTAGAACCTCCGATAGGATTCCAAGGCTCGCCTTTCGCAATTCAATCTCCCTGGTAGACATTCCCAAAATATACAGCACCCCCACAGATCCCAACGAGCACGTCGCACAGTACAAGAAGCTCATGTGGACGGCGTCGATACCACAAATTATCAAGAAGTATGTATGTGCAAAAGTTTCGGAGCGTCTCTCACGGGTGCAGCGCTACAATGGCTGATCAAATTGAAACCTAAATCGATACGCTCATTCGCCGACCTTGTCAATCAGTTTTTCCAACAATTCGCCGACAGTAGTAAGATGGAAAAACAAACCATCGATCTGTATTATATAATACAGAAAGAAGGAGAGACCGTCAGAAAGTATTTCAACCGATTCAACATGGAGATGATTGGTATACGCAACTGCGACGTCAAAACAGCGATCGAAACTTATAAAAGTGGTCTAGACAATAGCTTGGGTTTATACCTGAATCTCACAATTGAAATATGTTAGGTCTGAAATTATTGTATCCGAGATGACAACTATTGAAGACATGAAGGACCAAAAGTGCAAAGTCAACAAAGTCAATAATTAGGAAGGTTTAATATAAGGAAACGTTGCTTTATTGTAAATAAGACAAGTGTATAATGCCTTATCTCATAGTTTCCTTATTACGATAAATGTTCTACATATAAATAGAGGGTTAGGGTCATTCTTTAGGTGTGTGCAAGATTATTTATTAAGAAAAGATAGAGTGAAAAGTAAGTCGATTAACAGAGCTGATTCACTTTATATTTTCATTGTAATCGACTCATTTAATCAAGAGATATATGACTACGTAAGTTCATTCAAATCATCTTTGTCATATTATTTTATCACTTACTGCTTACTTTATCATTGTGCTTTACAATCTGGTATCTACAAGTGGTATCAGAGCAGACGATCTGAGTTTTTGTGCTTTTCTGAAGTTATCCACGAAACAGAAGGTAATTTTTTGATTTATGCGTTTATGACTTTTTGTCGATTCATACTATCATAGCTTAACCCGATAAAAACTCATAATTTAAAAAAAAAAATCTTTTTTCATCGATACATACCTCTGCCTTTTAATTTTTCTCGATTTTTATATCTGTTTTGCTGTGTTTTTCTCGACTCTTACTTCTGTGTTTGCTCGATTCATACGTCTGTTGCTTAATTTTTTATCGATTCATTCATCTGTTCCTTAAATTTCTATCGACTATTACTCAAAGTATTTAATTTGCGTTGATTAAAATTATCCTAATTTATTTTATTTACTTTTAAAACTCTTTACATAAGAAAACTCAGGAACTAGTGATTTCTGCAGCTTTTCTTACTAAAGAATTCTCTAGTAAAAATCATAAACTCTTGTAATTTTGATTTTTCATTAATTGAACAAATAAGAAACTCGAGAACTTATACATTCTTGTCCATAAAAAGACTTGTTTTGTTTAGTCAAGAACCCTTTGTTCTTGTTTTCTGGTTTATCAATTAAAGAAAACTCAGATTAAGTAATTTTGATCTTTTATCGAGTCCACTTGAGTCGACAAAATTTTTAATTGAGCCAACAGGAATCGGTAAATATTTTTTTCGAGTCAAATTATTTTTTGTCGAATATTTACAAATTGAGAAAATCAAGGATATCGGGTACTCAGTGATCGATAAAAAAAAAATTCGACTCAAAATTTTTCCTTAGAAGTTTTATCGAGTCTCTTTTACCCGACAATAAATTTTATCGAGCCTCAAACACCCGACAAAAACTCTTGTCAACTAAGCTTTACCTGATAAAAGTTTTTTGTCGATCCCTATTGTATCGAGAAAACTTTTTGTTTTCACGAGGCAAACTCAAAAAATTTCAAAAACTCGTTGATCGAGATCATCAAGCCAAGTACAATGACTACTCGCGAAACTTTGGCCATTGGTTTAGACACAAAACCCCACGAGGTAAGTCTTTCGGACTATGATCAGTGTATGATTCAAATGAATGACATGATGATTCAATTGCAAGAACTTCAATCTAAATTGAAAACCGAGAAACTCTTGGTTTCCAACTTAGAAGCACGTTTAGAAAATAATCATAATCAACTGCTTCTTATGCAAACCGAACTTGTAACGTCTAGAAGTATAGCTCACAATCACGAAACGGAGAAAATGATTTTACAAGAAGAAAATTATCTTTTCAAACAACAAATATCTAAACTCACACTTCAACTTAACACGTCTAGGAGTGAGACTGCCGCATTCTCATCTAAATTTGATTTTGTTAGTTTTCAAAGACAAGACCTTTTGGAAAAACCCAAAGATCTGGAATTAAAACTATATAAGATAGGTCAAACTGAGCACACAATTCATCTAAACGCTCCAAAAGATTTAAGTTCAAATGCTGGATTAGGATTTGATAATCCGAGACTTTTAGAAAAGGTCATCTACAATACACCGAATATCTATAAATTTGAATATCTGAACCTTGGTCCGGATTACAAAATTCAGTTTATGAAGTCGGATTCAAACGTCGAAGAAAGGGAAGATTTGAATAGGAAAAACACAGATTTTCATCAAATTCCTTTATGCTATCCTCAAATAGTAGAAAAGGAATCTTCAAAAGAAACTCTTACAAATGACTATTTTCCATCTTATACTGATGAAGAACTTTACACTCTAATTCCTGAATTTAATCCTTATATTCCCACCTTGTTCTTAGAAAACAATTATTCAACTTGAAAAGGTGTTGGAAACTGAACGTTCTTCGTCGGAAAAGGAAAAAGAGGCATTTATTTTAAAAATTCAAAAACTGGAAAACGAGTCTTTACAATTAAACAAAAACCACGAAAGTGATTATGTTTCCAATATTTCTTCGTGTAAAGCTTTCGTTGGCAATTACTTAGATGATTGTGAAGAGTTGTTTAAATTAGATCCAAACTATATTCCTCCTAAACAAAATTGTTCTCCTTCTTCCGACCAAATTGATGATGACTTAGACTCTCTTGAGGAAATGCCTCGTTTTGACGACTACACTGATTCCTCACCGAACCTTAAATCCACGGAATAGTTAGATGACATAAATGTCGATTTTGACTTCAATCCTACACTTCCAAATCATACGGAGTTTTTGGACAAAGGCAAAAAGCCAATCGAATCAGTTTTACCTCCAACGGATCCGAATGAGTGTTCCACAAGTCAAATGCATTACACTCATTCCAACCAAAAGGATCAAACTCACTTTTCCAAACCAATTAGTTCTCATTATGTGAAAAATGCTAACCGTGGTTCAGCTTTTCGAACTTTAAAATCAAAGCAAGTTTGGGTCGAAAAAGGCAAAAGTGCTCCGAAATCATCATCCCGCAAAAAACGACAACTCTTATTATTCAAAATTTCCTAATGTTAAAAGAACCAATCGCAATTTTCAATTTCCTTGCACTATTCGTTCTGTTAAACATTTAATTCATTTTTCTCGAATAAAATTTGTTGCTCGAATTGCTGTGTGAATGACTTTGTGCAATTAAATTCTTTCTCTTATGATTATGGTTGCTTTCCTAACATGCATTGTTCTTACAACTCTCATTATGTCAATCAAAGGTTCACTCATAAATGGTATGGTACTTATAGTATCCCGACTTCCCCATTTATTGCATCAAAAGCTAACCTCCGAGGACCCAACAAAGCTTGGGTACCAAAATCTTGTTAATCTGTTTTGTAGGTACGTCATGTATGGTCAAAATTCCGAATATTCACATCACATGACGATCTTTCAAAAGGTTTTGCAACATTTAAGGGGGAGTACCACATTTTTACCATTTAATTAGCTTCATAGCATTTCAGCTATGGACCTGCTCTTTATTGCTTAGCTTCATAGCATTTCAGCTATGGACCTGCTCTTTATTGTTTAGCTTCATAGCATTCTTAATTTTTTTTGGCTTCTGAATATCTCAGTTCAGAACCCGTTTACATTGCATCATGACTTCTGAATACATCAGTTCAGAACTCGGACTTCAATATTTCAAAACTCTTTGTGCGTTAGGAATAAAAGTTTCAATGGTCAATCCAGAGCCGGAAGGACCTACCCATGAAACAAATCCCT
The DNA here is from genome assembly GCA_036898165.1 of Silybum marianum. Lineage (NCBI taxonomy): Eukaryota > Viridiplantae > Streptophyta > Magnoliopsida > Asterales > Asteraceae > Silybum > Silybum marianum. The sequence continues at coordinate 32,734,104 of CM072536.1, forward strand.
AGGTAAGAAATTTTGAAAGAAAACTGAGGGTGTGACAGGACTTAAAAGAAAATATTTGGTCCTTACCAAACTTAAACAGTTATCCGGGTAACCACACAATCTATTCATTCTCGATTCTTTGGAGATGAATATTGAAATAGACATGGATCCAATGTCGATAACTCGTGTCACCCCACCCAGCTACTCAAGTATCTCACAAAAGATATGTGTTTCATAAATCACGGAGAATGAGCATATCTGCTATCTTTTCTTCAGTCGGAAGATTAAGATATTGAAAAAGGAAGACACACATTCGGTCTCCGAACTTCATATTATGTGCACAATCGAGTCTATTTTTGTGCCAAAATATATATATTAATTTTTTTTCTTTCACATTGCACGAGTCTTTGTGATTCCTCAAACATAACTTCGTGTTAATGCCGGAACAGTTTGAGAAGTTAGTTTTCTAAACTTACTTCAATGATTACTGGATGTCCTATCAGATATTCATCATTTCCAACTATGAAAATAGGCCACTTTAATTGAATTTATTTTGATTAAGTGATAACAGTTGCTTCACGGGCTTCTGTATGTTAGTTTTACACGCTTCATTCGTTAACTATTTTTTTTGTCTTTGGTTATTCATAATGATTCAGATTCTCCTTACCATTCTGAGGGGGAGAGATTGTATATCAAAGACACAACATGCTTATTTAGGAGAAAAGTTGATTTTTTGAAGATTGATTTTGTCAAGTTTACTTACTTGATTTTGGAAGAAAAATTGTCGACTGCAGAAGATAAAGTTAAAGACTTATCGAGTGCTTAAGACCCGACATAAATTTTCATCGACTCATCTTGGCCCTACATCACTTCTTGTCGAATCTACTTGGCCCGGGATCTTTTTTCGTCGACATCACCTGACCCGACATGCTTTTTGACCCGACAAGTTTTATACCCTATGACATTACGGCTCCTTCGATTTTTCCAATCATGCTAATGTTAAGGGGGAGCAACGGAGCTTACAGGTGATCTTTTTCGTAGGGGGAGCAAAAGATTCAAGAAGAAAGAGTTGTTGACAAAAGTTTCATGATCTTCAACAGAAGAGTGCTGATTTGTTGAATTGTAATCTCGAATACAAAGGGGGAGATTGTTAGGTCTGAAATTATTGTATCCGAGATGACAACTATTAAAGACATGAAGGACCAAAAGTGCAAAGTCAACAAAGTCAATAATTAGGAAGGTTTAATATAAGGAAACGTTGCTTTATTGTAAATAAGGCAAGTGTATAATGCCTTATCTCATAGTTTCTTTATTACGATAAATGTTCTACATATAAATAGAGGGTTAGGATCATTCTTTAGGTGTGTGCGAGATTATTTATTAAGAAGATATTAGAGTGAAAAGTAAGTCGATTCATAGAGCTGATTCAGTTTATATTTTCATTGTAGTCGATTCATTCAAGCAAGAGATATATGACTACGTACCAAATATCCGGTCGACACATTTGAAGACGTAAGAGCGTGAACCTTGGCTCATTTGCGGGTAGAGGTTGATGCCGCCTTTCGGCAGAAAAACTCTTCTAATAAAAAGACGCTCGGGGTCAAGAAACTAGAAATCAAGAGTCCCAAATTAATCTCCATCGTTCGACACGACAAAAGAAGGGACGACAATATAAACCCCAAGCTCACCTAATACCCGAAAGTATCAACTTATGGTTTTGCAGGTACCACAAAAGAGCTCGTTGAAACACTGAGAGGCATCCAAGCCACGGTGCGGTGGCCTAAGAAAAGTGATCGTCCGAATGACAAAAAAGATGTGACGAAATGGTGCGACTTCCACAATGACCTTGGACACAACACCGATGATTGTCAGGCCCTCAAAAAGGAGATCACATGGCTCTCGTAAAAAGGCTACATCGACGACCTAGTTTCGACACGAGTGGCAGGTAAGAACCCTAGACCCACATCTCCTGAACATACTAAAGTCGTGAATTGTGTAACAGGAGGATCCGATGTGTGTGGACTTACCTATTCATCCGCTAAAAGACACACGAGGCAAAAATTTGATGTATCTGATATCCCTGTCGACTACCAGGGAGAGAAAGATAAGAAGCTTGATTCCATGACAATAACATTCGGTGACGAAGACCTGCGTGACACCAGGCGCAAACATCATGACGGCCTCATCGTTCAACTCACCATCGGAAATTTCCCGACCAAAAGGATTCTCATTGACGGGGGAAATCTGCTAATATCATATTTCTCAACACCCTCAAGGCCATGGGAATGAGTGAAAAAGACATTACACGACGCTCAACGGTCCTGGTCGGCTTCAACAGCGATGCATCCACGACATTGGGAGAAATCACACTTCTCGTCTTCGAAAAAGGGATCAACAGACCCACTTGTTTCATTGTAGTTGAATGCTCTCCCGCCTACAACATTATCCTCGGGAGACCGTGGATTCACGACATGAGAGCAGTTCGCTTGACTTATCATCAAACGGTAAAATTTCCTACTCCCTTGGAATACAAGAAATAAATAGTGAACAAAAAGACGCAAGAGAATGCTAGAAAAACGCGATGAAGCCTCAAAAGAAATCCATTTAGCAATTACAGAGCCAGACGGACGACAAGTCCCGTGACGACTATGGGCTTCAAGAGATCATATTAGATCCCATCAAGCCAGGACGTACAGTGTTTTGGGGGGCATCCATGGATGAAGGGAAAAAGAACGACCTCACAAAAATCCTGATAGATAACTCTGACTGCTTCGTTTGGTCACATGAAGACATGAGCGGCATAAATCCTGATGTCGTATCACATAAGTTGGACGTAGACACCAGTTTCCCAACAAGGAAGCAGAAGCGGCAAAAGTTTGCACCGGAAAGAAATAAAATTATCAACAAAGAAGTTGATAGCCTGCTGAGGTCTGGGAAGATTAGAGAAGTCAAGTACCTGGATTGCTTAGCCAAAGTCGTCGTCGTGGTCAAGAAAAGAATGGAAAATGGCGTGTCTGCATCAACTTCACAGACCTAAATAAAGCTTGCCCCAAGGATCAATTTTCCGCTTCCCCACATCGACGCCATGGTAGATGCCACTGCTGGGCACGAACTCGTAACGTTCATCGACGCATACTCAAGGTACAATAAAATATTCATGCATCCAAACGACCAGGAAAAGACGACCTTCATGACAGATAAAGGCATCTATTGTTACAAGGTTATGCCGTTTGGTCTAAAGAACGCGGGTTCTACGTACCAGTGACTCGTCAATCTTATGTTTAAAGACTTCCTGGGAAAAACAATGGAAGTCTATATCGACGACATGCTTGTAAAATCCAAAGTGCGACCGATGATATTAGATACCTTAAAGATTCGACGTCCTTAGAAAATACAATATGAAGTTAAATACAACCAAATGTTCTTTTGGAGTTCGTGCAGGATGATTTCTGGGGCACATAGTAACCCGTCGAGGTATAGAGGCGAGCCCCGCCAAATCAAAGTCATCATCGACCTACGATCGCCAAGGAATCTGAAAGAAGTACAGTGTTTAACCGGAAGGATCGCTGCATTAAATCGTTTCATATCCATATCGTCTGACAGATGTCACCTGTTCTATAACGTCCTAAGGAAGAACAAGGGTTTGGATTGGACCGATAGCCACGAAAGAGCTTTAAGTGAACTAAAAGAATATATGCTGACTCCACCTCTTCTATCGAAACCGAAAGATCACGAAATTCTTTACCTATACTTATCGGTAAGTAACACCTCCGTAAATTCGGTGTTGGTTCGAGAAGATGAAAACCAGCAAAAATGGGTATACTATGTAAGTAAATCTCTCCTTGATGCAGAAAAAAGGTACTCATCAATGGAAAAGTTACTTTTATTGTTAGTCACAACCGTCAAAAAATTACGTCATTATTTTGCAACTCATCCAGTCGCTGTTGTTACTAACTATCCACTCAAGTCTATTGTGAAAAAGCTAGAATTGACAGGTTGACAAGAAAAATGGAGCATTTATTTAAGTGGCTACGACATTTCATTCACTAACGGCGATAAAATCGCAAGTAATTGCTGACTTCATCTCGAATTTTACTCCCGACCTACAAAAGGAAGCAATCGCAGAAATGTCGACTGTGGTGACTTCAGATGAGAATCAATGGACGCTATATGTAGACGGGTCATCCAACGTACGAGGAACTGGCTTGGCACTCGTCTTAAAATCACCACATGGGGGCATAATGGTATATTCGATATCTTGCGATTTCAAAGCAACGAATAACGAAGCAGAGTATGAAGCCTTGATCGCAGGATTGGAATGGCCCGCGACATGGGGGCAAAGCCTCTACAGATAAAAAGTGATTATTTGTTAGTCGTCAACCAGCTAAATGGAGAATTTACGACTAAGGACGCAAGGATGACGGGCTACCTAGAAATCGTAAAAGAAAAAATTAAAAACTTTGAATCCTTTGCAAGACAACAAATACTAAGGGACCAGAACACGCAAGCAGACGCATTAGCTAACTTGGGATCCGCCCTCGACAAGTCCAATTTCACCAATATACCCATGATCCATTTGGAGATTCCGTCTATCGAAAGACACGACCTAATGGTCGTAACCAGCGACGATGAAGAAGAGTGGTTCAAAGACATCAAAGACTACCCCAGGGATGACCGATTACCAGAAGATAAGCTAAAAGCCAGACAAATATGGTTTAAGTCTTCCAGGTACGTTATGATGTCTAATCTGTTGTACAGGAGATCTTCTACTAGACTAAACATGCGATGCGTAAGCAAAAATCAAGTGGAGGAAATACTCTGAGAGTTGCATGAAGGCGAGTGTAGAAATCATTCTGGAGGACGAAGCTTAGCAAATCGAATCTCACGACAAGGATACTACTGGCCCATGCTATGACAAGACGCATCCAGATATGTGCAAAATTGCGATTCTTGCCAAAGACATGCAAGTACGACCCATAAGCCTTCAGAAAATATGCACTCAACGTTAGTCCCTTGGCCATTCATGTGTTGGGGAATGAATATAGTCGGGAAATTGCCGCCAGCCCCTAGGCAAAAAGTATTCCTATTAGTGCTTACAGATTATTTTTCTAAATGGATAGAAGCCCCCGCTTTCTCCCAGGTACTGGACAAAGAAGTTATTACTTTTATCCAGACTAACATAATCGGACTTAAGGAAGCCGACTCTCGTTCTTTGGACCAACCTATGACCGAACAAAAAGGAGTTCGCCACCCTCATTACCAACAGCAGGCATCCAGGCTCCCTCAGCCATCCTCCGGTTGGGGAAGGGCCGGGTGGATTACCTTTGGGAGCTAAGTCGAAGATACTTCAGGGAGTTCCTCCAAACCAAATCCTACGACTAGGGAATCTGCTTATTCTTATTGGCATCAATCTTACTGCTACTTAACCAGGATTCTTATTTTGTTGCTGGATTTGGGTGATTAGCATGCAGATTTAGGATCCCATCAGAAATCGTCTGCGACAACGGGTTGCAATTCATAAGCGAAAGAACGAGAAAATTTTGTGAGAACCTTCACATCAAGCTCATGACCTCGACGCCCAGATACCCGCAATCGAATGGATTAGCCGAATCAAGCAATAAAACTATCGTCAATACTATCAAAAGACGACTTAGCTCAGCAAAAGGAAAATGGGTAGAAGAACTCCCGACAGTATTATGGGCCAACCGAACCACACCCAGGACCTCCATCAGACATACACCTTTTTCCTTAGTCTATGGGTGTGAGGCGGTACTCCCCAAAGTCAAATTTCCGGTCTCTAGACACACCTCGATCGAGAAAAACCTAGTGGATCTTAGCTACGACATTGATGGTCTAGAAGAACTAAGAGAGGCAGCAATCATCCGAATGGCATCTAAGCAACAAGCCATCACTAAACACTTCGATAAAAATGTAAGGGCCAAAACTTTCCAGGAAGGGGACTATGTCTTACGACGAGTCTTCCAAAATACCCAAGAAGTTAATGTAGGAAAACTAGCATCCAAGTGGAAAGGGACTTATAAGATCATCAAGGTCGCAGGAAAAGGAGGCTATCGGCCACGAGAAATGAGCAGAGGAGACATCCCACAAAGCTGGAATGCCACGCATCTTAGGAAGTATTTATTTTAAAAATAATAATAATAATAAATAACAAATGTACATATATAAGTCTTTATTATCGTACATTATATTCTTTATCTTTCCATACGATTACTAACTTGAGCATTGGAGTGTCATTGGTCAAACCAACGACCACCCTAACGCTCCTATTTGATCACAGGTACGCTCGAAGCCACGATTACTTACGAAGTTGTATGACTTAGGTCAACATAAAAAACCTAAGCTATAAAAAGCAACTGACGACAAAAGGCAGCAGTGGATAAACTAGGTAATTTTTTTTTACAAAACACGGCACGACCAACCAAAGTGTTGTCCAAAACAAAAGATTTTCAAAAAGGAAAAGCCAAAATCTAAGATCGCGATTGGTCAAGGGAAGTTCCAGTAGTGGCAAAAGAAATCGACGCGTCATTCTCGCTACTCTCCTCCCGGTCCTCCTTGTCCAAATCGGCTGAAGTCCCGATCTCCTGAAGAAAGTATGAGTTGTCCTCTTCAGCCGATGCAAGGACATCCTTTCCAGCTAAGTGACGAGCGATTTCGGTTTGAAGTTCCCGCGACTTCCTTTCAAGAGAAGCCAACTTCGTCTCAGCAGCCTCGGCTCGGGCCGTCGCCTCTTCATCTTTGGACGCCACGACCCAGGTCTCTTTTCATTTTTGGCCAAAGTCGCCCTGTCGAGATCACTTCCGCCTCTAAAGACGAAGCTTGGATTTGAGCCTCCTTCAAAAGCTCTTCGAGCCCTTCCCTGGCATGGATTTCATGTTCCCAGCGGTCCTGGGCCTCATCCAAACGACGAGAGTAATCCTCAACCTGCTTCAGAGCGGTCACCTCCCTCGCCAACGCCGCCTATTCCCTTGCTTTTAATTTTGGAACAAGAGATTTCACCTTGTTCATATGGGATTGCAAGTATAGGGACGACTGGAATGTCTGAAGAGGAAAAGTGGATTAGTAGGAAAAAAATATATAAGAATAGGGGGAGGGGAGGGGGAATCAAATCCTTACCAGGAACGTCAGACATGTAATATGGGTATATAGATCCTCTATAGTCGCCTTGTCATAGCGACTCTGGAGGTTAGGGATCATGAACCCATGGAGATGTGGGAATAATTTCTCCCGTGATAAGACATCGTCCATCATGAAATCCTTCGGGATCTTGATGTTCATCGTAGTAAACTCTGATAAATCATCATCCCCACCTCCCTCAGCGGAAACGGGTTTTTTCCCCAAATCTTTCTTTAGAGGCACTGATGGCAATGCTTCCCTCGAAGCATTCTGTACCGGTGACACAACGTTTTCCCCCAATACGGGAGGGGCAAAATGCAAGGGTTTAGCGTCGACGACGCCCATAGACACTAGGGGTGGCAATCGGGTCGTGTTCGGGTTGGCGGGTTGGCAGGTCAGGGAAGGTCAACCCAGACACGACCCGTTTAACTAATCATGTCGATATATGCAACCCTAACCCGCATACGCTTGGGTTGATGGGTTGGCAGGTCCTAAAGGGGTTGGCGGGTCATAAACGGGTTAGCGGGTTACCTAATAATACAATCAAATTCAAACATTTAAATTTAAACAAAAAGTCTAAACAAAAGTTTCAAACGAATAAAAAGTCCATACACAAACAAATTCATCTAATATATATATCCAAGTTCACCTAATAATACTACCAAGTTCAAACATTCAAGTTTCAAACAAATAAGAAGTCTAAATACAACCAAATTCAAACAAATAAAAAGTTCGAACGCCAACTTAAATAAGACCAAATAAAGCAAACATATTTTGACTATTTGAGACTTTTAAGTGAAATATATTTTTTTATATAAAAAAATATTTAAAAAGAAATTATTTTTTGGCGGGTTAGTGGGTCATCCCGTGACCCGTTTGGGTCAACCCGAACATGACCTGTTTATTTGGCGGGTTGGCGGGTTGGCGTGTCAGAAAGTTCAACCCTAACCCGTTTATTTTCGTGTTGGGTTCGTGTCGTGTCGGGAATTGCCACCCCTAATAGACACCCTTGCCGAGGTAGTGTCGCCGGTCTGTCCACTACCAACCCCTAGAGTCGAGGCTTTAACCTGTCCTACCCTGGCCTTTTTGGTCGCATGAATGGGATTCGAAGTCTCGATCGACAGTTCCCTGCCCCTACGAGCCAAAAGCGCCGCTTTCTCTAGTTTAGACGTCCTGCGAAGGGGAATTCACCTGATGAAACAAAGAAAATTAGAAGAAGAAATCGCACGACAAAAAAGACACAACGAAAACCTATTCCTGTCATCTCTTCTTCCTCTTCCTTCAACTCTCTCATCTTCTACTCGTGTCCTTTCTTCTTCTTTTCTGCTCACGGCTTCTTCTGTTGATCTCGGCGCCTGGGTGTTTTCCAGAATCAAGATGTCGTCGTCCTCGACGCTTGGACGAGAGTAGAATGACCTGTCCCTAGGCGAAAAGTCTTGCAGAAACTTCTCAACCTTCTATGTCGTCTCGACAGCGATGAAATTTGAAAAATCCAATCCTGCGAACAAAGCACTTAAGGTGAGAAAGAAGGCCAAGATAAAAGAGCCGAAACTTACAAAAGAAAGGACGTAAGGGAATTCCACCCTAACACAATCCATTGATTATCATCCGTCAGTTGCGACAAACGACCAAAGACGAACCGTGTTTTCCATTTACGGTCGTTCACCGAGGTCCACTGAACTAACCTCCTAATCCCCTATATCGACTAAACAGGCTATACCTTTGGTGTTTGTCACCTTTTACGGTATTAGCCGTCAAGCGTTCAATCGTCAAAACAATTCGCCAAAACTGAGGCATCAATCACCCCGGGGACAACTCGAAGTTACCTAAGAATTCCTTTACTAAACCCTTCAAAGGCCACGTTATTCCAATCTTAAACGGATATTCATATAAAATAAAGAAACCCGGGGGACAATCTGAGACCCTAATCTTCCCCGGGACACTAAGAGTCACGTCATCTGGTATAGCAGCCAAATCCCTAAAGGCAACTACATCATCTTCGCTCTCGATTTTGCTAAAAGGATCCATCTCGTCGTCTATGTTATCTACCGCCTTTGCTTCTTCCACGAAATACGAAACCGCCTCCCGACACTTCCTAGACTTTCTAGCTATGGACTTACGACGCATAAAGGTGTTAAAGTTTTCTGCAAGAACCGTACCTTTCTATCTGTGACTTGCAGGTTTTTCAAGCTTGAAAGATAGAAGAAGCATGTCAAAAAAGGAAAGATACACCATCGCTTCCTTTTATACTAAAAGAAGAAACCGATCCGGTATCTCCCTAAAATCAACAGCTGGCGGTCGAATCCGCATGCAACCGCACAATTTCCGACACCTGTCTTTCGGCCCTGTCACCTGTACGTCACGCGGATGACATCATCGAAATATCCGGGATTTTGGTTAAATGGATTTTAACCGATTCAGTTACCATTTGGATCGATTTTGTTACTAAAAATTATCCTCGAACTAAATAATTTCTCAAAATATTTTCCCACTGAAAAATTTTCAAAAATTTGGGGGGCTAACTGTTATATCAAAAGTTAACGACCAGTTAACTCCGTTAGAACCATTATAACGGAGAGCAACGAGACCCTAACTCCACGGACTAACTCCGTTAAGACACCGTCCGACCGTTTGTGGTATTATGATTTTGTGTACTTACAAACATGAGACTTCATGAGGTACTAAAAACCAGGCGGAATCATAGCGATAACCGCTCGACTGTTTTGACCGTTGCCCCATGTAAACTCAGGTATAAAAGGATCAGCCCAACCAACTGAAGCGGCATCCTCTCACGCTAATCGAAATTATTCCAACGCTCTAGATTTACAGCTTACGCCATTGTTTTCTAGTTTCTACACGATAGTTTAGCTCTCATTTACGCTTTTCTCTTGAAATCGTACGACCATAAGCTCAAAAGGTCAGTGTCCCTGCTTGACGCCATATTTCCATAGTGCATCGACGATATCTTTGATCGTCCGTGGTTTTTCTCCGCAAGAGAGTTTTCCGCGTCAACAATTCCTTGTGTTATTCTTTTTTTTTGTTTATTTGTTTGTCGAATAGATTTTCTTTCTTTAGTTGATAAAGGTCCAAATCGTTAATTCACCATTAAGTCATTTTTTTGTCATTAACAAGATCCATTCCAATGGATTCTAAATTACATGACCTCAAAATGAATGACCGACGCACCCAAAGCATGTAATTTTATAAATAAATACGCCTTAATTACATATAACCCGAAAATCTCATCATGTAGACATTTAAATAAGACAAATGTCCACAAGACTCATTTAAATCCAACCAAGCCAAAAGACTTGACACTTTAAAATGATCAATGAATAAAAGTCATTAAAAGTGATAAAATGCATTTACCTCATATTTATGCAAACACGTATTATAAAAATATGATTTACTCAAAAACCCTCAATGGTTGGAACAAAACATATTCCAAATAGACACATATCACTTACATTTCTAAAATGTCCGATAATATAATAATATGCATTTTTCAAACAATATACACTATACTTGCTCTTCTTGCCTGCTCCTCCAGTTCTTTTCTGGCACCCACCTTCACCGGTTAGAGAGGCCCTCTTTAATACATTAAGAAAAGATGTTCACAGGGGCCAGAAAGACTCGGTCATAGGAACTTAGACCCAGAGATGGATAAAATTGCTTCTTACCCTACGGATGCACTACTCTTCCGTCCTCTTCTTCCTATGGATGCTCTTCTAGCCCTAGACTAGCAGGTGCGTGAGACTGTTGCTGAAGTCTTTGGCTTTGTGCTTGGACACGGTACGAAGAGATGGCTCGATGATCCGTGACAGACTCCAGCTAAATTCTGGCGCACAGGTGGAAGCCCAGGCATCCGGTGTCAACGGTTACGCCACTCTGAATCGTACGATGTCTCCTAAGCCTTTCGGATCCATTACCGTTGAACAAGAGTGAGCGAGAGATGACGGTCTCATCCGGTTTTTCATTTCCTTCCCTAGTCCCGTAAGAAATGCCGCCGGTATTGTATTGAAATCCTTCATTTAAGTTAAGGAAGGCGATATAGAGGCTTTTCCCGCTATAAGAAATAGGCCGAGTACGAAGTGGATATCTTTTGACTCAAAAGGGGTTGCAACCTATGAATGTGCGGCCTAGTCTAGAACGATGAAGAGCTCCGTCTGTGGCATTTGCCACGAGAACGATCTTCCTTCATCTTGAACCTTCCACCGGCATTGGATTCATTCTTTTCTTACCTTAGAGATTCCCAAGAGCTCTTCTTCGGCTAAGGAGAGCATATAATACCTTGGCTCTCTCCTTTCTTATAATCGATGTACATGAAAAAGAAATGAAATTGATAGAGTCCGATTAAAAAATAATAGGCTCACAACGATACGAGCGCTTATTCACTCACCAACAAGAGCGTATTCAATAGCGGACATTCGATGCCTACTCTTTATTATGTGATTTGCTTCCTCACTTTCCTTTGTAGCCTTTCTTTTTTTTCCTTCCCCGGCTTGAAGTTCGATTACTTGCCTTAGGGCAATCGGAGTTCGATGAGCTTGCTTGAAGCTCTGTCAAAGAAGCCCTTCTTATTAACTCAAATAATCCTCCCTAACAGCCTATTCGATAGCACTTCCGTGCCTCTTATTAGACTATTACCTCCTCGTGGCTATCTTACTCAAGGCATTGTACGCAAAGAAAAGAGCCTACTCTTTCAAAGAGCTTCTTCTCGAACGGTTGATTCCGTGCACGAATGTCCAGCTTTCTTCTTTCAACTGTCTTCGATTCTTTACCCGTGTAAGCTAGCGGTCTCATTCTCTCGCACTCGCATTCGTCCTTCTACTGCTAGTCATCGGTGAGCCTAAAGACATGGAATTCTGAATTAGTTTGATTTATTTGCCATTTAGTGTTCACAACCGGCGGATTGAAAAGTTGTTCGATAGTAACCTGGTCGGAAAGCGCCACGGTATAATACCATTTACGGTATTTCAACCATTGGCGTACCCGCGAACGGGACATGGAGTATTCAAGAAAATCCTTGACGCTTCTCTTCTTCCCGAGACTCTATACCACCGGAACAACAAAAGAAGAAAAGGATCCGAAAAAGGTCAATCGATCCTTCTAGTAATCATCCACGATAGGTGGTCAAGTCGACCTACTAACCCGATGCATAATGACCTACTCATTGGACCTACCTATTCGCTATGGACGCTCCATGGTTTTCCTAGTGCACTATCGTCGAGAAAAAGCTCCCCTACTCCCATAGTTCTATCCGCACTTTTCGCAGTTTATCAAAAAATTTAAGAATGAAAGGCCCGCCCCCCGACGGATGAAAAGCACTAGCCCGATTCTCCATCTCCGGAGTCGATCCTGCTTCTATCGCCACCTCGCACCTATGGAGCGGGGGTCTCGGCATTGTAGAATGACCGCTTCCGATTGAATATGCTAGATAATGCCCGCATCATCGGTGGGGCCGGTCGGTGAATAGCGAACGATAGGTAAGATACGGTGTCGGGAAGACTTTTTCCCTCCCGGATCGAGATAGTTTGATTCACAAAAGGCAAACGGATGAAAAGGTAGCAAATTATGTCCGTCCGTTCGAATAAGGTCTTCTACCCTTCCATTCCTACCAAGCCATCAATAACTGGCCATTTGTTTGGAGAGGAGATACAAGTGAGTTGTCCGGCTATGGGGTACAAACAAAGATTCTTTGAATGCGATGGTGGCCTTCCCCGCCATGAAATAAATGGAGCATAGGAGTACCGGATACGAGATTCCATGTTCTCGCTTGTGGGTTCCCCGATTTGGCTTTTGATAATCGATGAAATACCAAAATAGTAAAGGTAAACATACTAATTTGGAAACATTGGGCAATTTACTTTATACCTACTATTCCGTCGGTTCCAAGTCGATTTTCTTTGTTTTTTTAATGAGGATGAGGTTTTTGAACGAATACTTAAGGGCTGGAGTGAAGAACCACAAAAGCACTGTATAAAAATGACCAAGAACTACATATGGTCCGAGACTCACTTCCTTGAAAAGAGGGAGAAAGAGTAATGTGGCGACGGCAGTTCAAGAAATGTAGCGGTTGTCCGACCTCATAGGGTAAAAAAATGAAGAGTAGCTAAATGAAAGAAGTGAAGCACAATGCACCGAAGGGGATCCAAATACGTGACGGGGAGGCCGGGTGATTGAATAGGACTTGCTAAGCTGATCATACTATTCATTAAGTCGCTCTTTCCGCATCTCTACTTTCAATAAGAAGTGTTCATTTGTCGAAAAGGGGTTCCAATACCAATAGATGTTTCCATAAGAGAGAATAGAGTGATGTTTCTAGAAGACGAATAAGATCGAGAAGGCAAACAAATAGGGCAATGGCTTCGGTTAGAAGCGACTTTGATCTTCTCAATTCTTAAAAAAGTATTTACTCGCGATCGGGAACATGCTATGGATTAAGGCGAAGGAACATCCAAACAAGAAATATGACCGGAAAGCATTGGTTTTTGTAAAGGGGTATGTATTTCCATTGCTTTCCCCGAAGGGCTCTCGTGTTCATACCTTTTTTAGAAGGGGTCTCGGCTTAGAAGAGTACGTGGCCGTTTGATTGATTCGACCCATTTGTTTCGGCCGTGGCTTAGTGGCTAGTCTCTCTTAACAAGCGATCGCCGTACCATAGCCCAACCACTTACTACCTCGGCTAGGTAGTCTCCCTAACTATGAGACCGCGCCCCGACGGAAAGACTTGTGGTCAACTATCGTATTATCCCTAAAAGGGGACTCTAACTAAGAAAGTGGAATACTCATCGGTGGATTCAACTATTCACCCAATGTTGTATGGGAAGCGTCCTTTCCGGTAGACGGGTACACTGCCCCCGGAAGATAGATGCCACGGAAAATACCCTAAAATCTCTGTTGTGTGCCCCGAACAATCAATATTCTCAATATTCGTACCTTGTTGAATAAGAAGAACTAGCCGTCTCTGAACAATCATCACTAGTCGGTCGTCCGAAACCTATTACTATTCCTCGCTTCTCCATTTGCTCGATCGGGGGAACCACGCCAACATACGGTGCGGCTTAAGACGAATGTCATATAAGGAGAGGAGGACGGGGCTCAAGCCCTACGGTGCGGGTCGGTCAACCACTACTCTAAGTCTACTCTAAATGCAATTCCTTTAGCCGACATAACATAAAGAGTCTCTTCTCGGCGAGCTTATTATTAAGCGACGACCTGCGATTCTTCAATTGCTCTTTCTTTCGCTCCATTCCCGGGCTAGGATAGCCTAGAGTAATAATATACTCATATGGAGACATTAGAATAGAAGAAGGGGAAAGGGCGAAAATAAAATAAGGTCTCTAACTCCCCCGGTTTGTCGTTCGGCGGCTTTGGATCTTACTCTAAAAGTAAGTAAGTCAAGTCATTGAATAAAGTACGTATTTTTTAGACTTTTCCGGACTTACTAAGAGTGAGCACTTTCCTCCCGAGTTCAAGTTGAATTGCTTGATTAAGTCGGCATGGGAAAGGGAAGTCTTCGGTAAGTAGGGATTGAGCTTTGGGAAATTGAATAGATGGAATAGATCCCTCATCTCCTTGAGCTTCACTCCTAGCGGTAGGGAAAGACATTTAGACTACTACCAATACCAAGTGCTTGGGTACCATACCAAGGGGTAGAGCACTCACTTAAATGTGGCGAACCGTACCTAGAGAGAAAGATCCAGAGACCGGGAAAGAAAGGCTTCATGGATCGAGTCATTCCATAGATATTATGGTAGGGTCACTATTCAATCACTGCGCCTTCCCACTAATCAAAAAATCCAAAGGCAAGGAAGGAATTTGATTGATATGGATGCTTTATTGAAGCTCTCTTCCGATATATGAAATGGGATACCAAGGGGAAGCAGGAATTAGACCAATAGGGCACTGCTCTCCGCCTGTCGTAACAACAAAAAAGTCCATACCGGAATTTCATTACCTTATTCCTAAAACGGAGACATTGGTACAATGAAGGCTCGAGATACCTCTATCCGTCACCTCGTTTCTTCATTCCCGACCGGCAACAAGCTGCGTTACTGTTCTAATCACTTCGATTCCCGTACACGACTACTCAGAGTAAAAAATTTGTACATTTTAGTAATGCAAACAATCCTTTTTTTGGAGCTGACGCTCTTTTTTTTGTTGGTTCATAGTCCACACGGGGTCTGTTGCTGAAGTCTTTGGGTTCTAAAACCCTAAGTTCTTGTTGGGTAAATCCCTAATGATAGATTGAATCCCATTTTGATGTGGATGGTTGGGGTTATAGGGATTTGTTGTTGAAGTTGTTGATTAGTTAATCAATACTTGGAGATTCTTTACGAATACCTCCATTGTTGTTTAATCTCAAGTTTTGATAGATTGATTAATTTGGGTAAATCATGAGGAAATGTTTCTATATGTTTAAATATCGATTTCAGAGCTTTACGTATACATTAGATATGTTTTGGATATGAAAGAAATCAGTATTGAGAGTATTGAAGGGTTTTGGGACTGTTTCTTAGTTACTGGTTTGAACCAGCTGAAACAGTAAGCCCCGCAGGTTGAAGCCGAAACGTAAGTCGCGTAACTCACTGTTTCAAAGTGAGTTTGTTCGAGTGGTTTTCCGATTCGAGTTGAAGTTTGAGCCTATGGTTTAGGGGTTCATTTTAGGTCTCTAATAGAAGACTTTTGGGATAATTTGTGAGGATTAACACCCATTTCATGTCTTTGAATTTAGGCTTTGGGTTTGAAGGTTTGGACCGTTTAAGCTCCGGACCAGTTGTGTCCAATCCATGTGAGTTCCTTATCACTTGAAATGCAATGTGGAAATGTTTCAAAGGCTTACTTGTTGGTTATGGCTTTCTTTAAATGTTTTCTTTATATGTAAAATTTGCCATGATCCATTTTATAAGCTTTGGGGTCGGTATGCGCATTACCTATTTATTTGGGTATAACTGGTCAAGTCATTTATATAATCCTATAGCTAGGTGTACTAAATCCTACTCATAGGTGTGATTCTATTCAAGCCCTGTATGTAGGTGTGATAAATCCTATATCTAGTTGCTAATTGACTTACCATGATTCCTCAATACTTTAATTGTTCTCTTCATGAGAATATGGCTATTTATTCGTAAACCATTGCATGCTTTGATAATTTATGAACTACTGAGAATTGTAAACTGTTTTTATGGGAATTCAGTAGACCTTATGTTGCATATGATGCCGTTTTTGTGGACTAAAATATTACCCGGTAAGTAAATGATAGTGTTGAACTTGCCGATAAACACTTACCCGGGTAAGATTTGGTAAACGACCCCTTAGCTCATCGTGATGGTTTGAATTAATTTGTATTCAAACTAGTGTTTCGATTGACTTTTTGTTTACATTAATTAAATGAGATGTGGTGAACACATCCCTCTTATTAGATGGTATAACAAAAACTAGGTATGGTGTATATATATATATATATATAAAAGGTTCAAATGAGAACTTTGTAAATTTAAATAAATAAAGTGACACTTATGAACCAAATATAATGTGAGTCTCACATAATATTAAATAATTTCTGATTTAATATGATTTAATATTAAATAAAAAATGATTTAATATTATGTGAGACCCACATCATATATGGTCCACAAATTGTTTCTTTGTTCTTTTAAAAATGAGTGGTTCTCGTATGATCCCTCCCACATATATATATATATATATAGGAAAGTTCAAATACGAACTCAAATGAGAATCACCCCTCCTTAAAACAACAAATTGTGGACCACATCATATGTGGTCCACAAATTGTTCCTTTGTTCTTTTAAAAATGGGTGGTTCTCGTAGGATCCCTCCCATATATATATATATATAGGGGGCTATTCATGAGAGATCTATTTAATCTATGAGATCCATGAGATCCCATCTCAACCACAAATTACTATATAAATAAGGAAACAAATATATTTGGAAATTTTGACCTAAAATTTTAATTCAAGGGCATTTTAGGTATTTTAAAATATTTATCTCTATCTTCTCTCCTCTCTCCTCTCTCCGGTTAACATTATTCCGGTAAAAAACACGGTGTGATACACTCACTGTGATGTCGTTTGTACCCTGCTGGGATACCGATTGTGGTAACTATTTATGATACCATTGTGATACCAAATCACAAAATACACATAAGATACTACTGTGATACCAAATTACAAAATAAATACAAGATACTACGGTGATACCTATTGCTACCAATAATACATACTATGATTCCTACAAATGTACCCGTTGTGATACACAATGTACCCACTGTGAAACCAATTATGCACACTGTGATTCCCACAAATGTATCGGTTGTGATACACAATGTACCCTAAATCAGCATATGCTTTGCCGGATTTTTGTAGATCTAGTGTGGTGGTCGGAGTTCGATCGACACAGTAATTGTGGATGAGAGAGGGACGAGGCCATATTAATGTACCGTGATTGTGGTGGTCGAGGAGGGGGCGAAAAGGGGCGGCGGCGGTGCTGTTGGTGGCGGTGTTGCTATGAAGAAGAAATGGCAGCGAAGAAAAGGGAGACCGACACCGGAAAATATGGAGTTGATGCAAAAGGAATGGTACCTGAGAAAAGGAAGATCCACGCCAGAGAAAAAGGAGATCGGCCGCCGGAAAAGATGTTGATGCAAAAGGAATGGCACCGGATAAAAGGAGATCGACGCCGGAGAAGATGAAGTTGATGCAGAAGGAATGGCATCGGGGAGAAGAGGAAGTTCATCACCGGAGAAGATGGAGTTGATGAAGATCACGGTGGAGAAGAGGATTTGATGAAGCCGTCGATGTGTTTATGAGATAGAAAGAATTAGGGTTTAGGTATATGGTAGAGAGAGAGTGTGTGTGTGTTTTTGTGAGAGAGAGTGAGAAGATGTCTAGGAATAATAAATGATATATTTTAGGATTTATTATTTAATTTATAGAATTATAAAATTACTATGTTACCCCTTTGATTAAATATATTAAATAATTAATTGATTTAAAATGAAGGGATGAGATGAGATCTCATGGATCTCATAGATTAAATAGATCTTATTTGATTATGCCCATATATATATATATATATAGGGGCTTAATCAAATAAGAACTGTATAGTTTGTGACAACTGTAAGAACCGATATAAACCAATCAATTTAAAGTAATATTAGATTTATTTAAATTAACTAATAAGGGTATTTTTAGTAAATTAAACATATTGGGTATTAATATAGTATTTATTACATATTAGTTTCAAATATGGTAATAATAGCATATTTATTTTTCCTAGTTAATTCATGTGTACGTTTGTTTACAAAGTATTTATTAATCAGAGTAATTATTTTTTGTAAATATTTCAAAGATCTGATCAATCATTAACCATTGTTATTTGAATAATATAAATCCATGTTTTAACTGTGCAAAAATCATCTTCTTTTCTGCATACAAGATGAACAGAGCAACTTATGACAAACCCATGACAAAATCAAATCCGGCCATTGAATCCGATCAGAACAATTCAGATGAAAGTTTTCGACAACAACTTGAGTTATACGACTTCGATACTGGATTATCACCATATAATCCTGTGCTAGATAAGAGAACCGTAGAAGATGAAGAGCCAATTCTAGATGTAGACGCAGTCCAAATTATAAATGATCAAGACCATTATATTAACCATCAAGACCAATATATCGATGAATCAGATTATGAATCAGAAGATAGCATGGAGAGTTATGAAGGTACCCTGGACAATGACATTACTGTATATCCATATTCTGTTATATGTGTTGGATATGTTTTTCATGTATAGTGATACATCATGTATCAAGTATTATATACGTTTTTGTATATACATCGATGACAGATGTGTTGGAATTCTTTTTTATAAATCGTGATACATCATGTATCAAGTGTTACATCTTTACTGTACGTCCATGGATTTCGAATGTGCCGGATATACTTTTCAAATATCGTGATACATCATGTATCAAGTGTTACATCTTTACTGTATATCCAATAATGATAGATGTGTTCTCTATCTTGTGCATATGATACAACATGTATCAAGTGAAAGTCATCGGATTCATTTATATTACCATACTGTGTACCCATAATCAGGCAATGATCAATAGAAAGAAAAAACGTGATACATTATGTAGCAATTATGTAAAAATTATGATTCCTGGTTATACTTGTACTGTTCAATATAACACTATGACCATGTTGAATAATAATGCAGGGAATAATAATATCAAACCAGATACCTACATTGTTTCTCCAGGTGGAACTGTGGTATACTCCCCAAGTAGATCGATCGATAAAACCAGGTGTCGGTGATATAGTCCAAAACTTGGATGTAGCGGAATCCATATACCAGAAATACGCAGAGGCAGCTGGATTCGAGGTACGACGTGCAACACAAAAAATCAATGCTAAAGGGTTAATTGGGAATAAATATTTTGTATGTAGCAAGTATGGGTTTCCAACGAAGAAGTCGTTTTATTCAATGAATCGGCGTAAGCATCAAAGGGAGCAACGTAATACAAACATTAAGAGAATAGGGTGTATCGCATGTGTTAAATATAGAATAGTTAAAGGAACACAAACGTACGAGTGTTACGGATTGGAGGAGGAACACAATCATGCATTGTTAGCTAAACATGACATCGACTTCACTAGACGAAATCGACAGATGAGATATTCACATCAAAGATTTGTTCACGAAATCGACAGATGAGGTATTCTTAATAACTATCACTTTGTTTATTTATTCAGTTTATTATAGTGTAATTCAATATCAAATATATACTACAGGTTCTACGTAATTTGAAGGAATCAACCACCGTTTGTAGTTGTGATCACATGGGTCGACATGGGTATTTATGTAGACATGTTTTCAAAGTCATGTTGAATGTCGGTGTTGAATCTATTCCAGATAAATAAATTCTTAGGCGATGGAGACGTGGCCTTATTCCGATCGAATTACAAAATAGTCGACAAAGAATATGTGACGTTGATGATGAGCAACGTATAATATTAAATGAAACATACGATGTTGTCGATGATGTGCTTGACATCTTAAGGGACGATAAAGAAAACTTGAGTTCGTTTTTATCGACCATCAAGGAGTTAAGAGACGGGTTTGCTAAAGATAGACCGCATGAACCTCGCATGAAACGTAAAGAAAGAGATTTAGAACAAATTATGGGGTTTCCGCGACCGGAAAATGTTGATATACATCCTCTTACCGGCATAAGGAACAAAGGTTGTGGGTCGTCGAAAAGAATGGTTGGTGCCGCTGAGAAAGCCGCAATGAAGAGTAAAAAACAAAAGAGGATGTGTAGTGGTTGTAAGAAGCTCGCTAATTATGACGTCCGTAATTGTCCTGCAAAGAAAAAATAGGATCGACTAATTACATGTAGTTGTTTGCATTTTTTTAGCTAATTGGATATCGTTAAAATTAGTTTATTTATATGTAGATGTTTGAAAACATGGACGTATTTGCTCCCGTTAATTCTCATCTTTTTATTTAAACAATTTGTTTCTTGAAATTATGACACGTGACAAAGAATTTCACAGTTTTATTGGTTGACGAATTAGGAACGTGAATATTTTCAGTACAAATGATTTATTTCAACTAAATGTATTGGTACTTGTTGGTATTTAAAAAAAATGTGATGCGACTCAACGATACACATATCAGTTAAATTGAATTCAATATATTCAACTTACGTTGATATGAGGACACAATATATCATATTGTATATATATTTAGCATATTCATATTGTATGAAATGTTGGATATCATAGTTATAAATATTAAGAATCATGTATACTGATCCATATTAAATTTTTTTTTATTATATTAACCATAAGCATCCATTACATCCCTATTTTAAAGAGATAACAAAAAATGATGTCAGACAAACCCATCCATAACAAGTATTACTTGCTGCATTGAATAGAATAAAAGTAAAGACAAAAAAACAATCTATTCTTCCAGAAACAAAAAACTATAAAGCAATCTTTTTAAATCTCCGCTAGTCTAGTTTCACTGTTTTCTTCTGCGTGTTTCAGCAAGCGGGCTTTCTCCTTCGCATCCAATTTATCAAACTTATCACAGTCTTCAATCACAAACGGTCTTCGTAAATTTATATCAGAAAGCAGAAACTTCACAGTGTATTTCCTCCTCAGTAGCTGCAACTGTTTCTTCTGGTTAGGCTTTTCAACATCAAGTCCTGATTTCCATCTGTAAGGAATCTCCCCCCTGTAACACTCCATGTGACGCATATATATAGATCTGAATATATATCAGTTCAAATATCAGTCCAGACTTGTAATCAGTTCAAATATAGATGGATAATTTTGAATCTACCAGTTCAGAATCACTGATATAGATGGATCACTTCATGTACATAGAGATATTTTTAAATGGATCACAGTGAAATGTATCAATTTAAAATTTTAAATCAGTTCAAATATAGATGGATCACTTCAAATGTATCAGTTCAGATCATGCATATAGATGGATTACTTCAAATGTATCACATTGGGTTTTAATCAATTCAGAAACTTCATGTACATGCATATAAATTTAAATGTATCACATTGAATCATGTACAAATATTATCAAATTGAATCAGTACATAAATGATCACATTGAATAAGTATATAAATGATCACATTGAATCAGTACATAAATGTATAATGAAAACCCCCAATGCACCCTGGTTATTTCTTGAATGAAATATAGATGGATGGCAGTTATAGGAGCTTAATGGCAGCTATAGGTGCTTAATGGTAGCGGCATGTGCTTAATGGCAGCAACATGGCTTAATGGCTATAGCAGGGCTTAGTGGCAGTAGCAGGGCTTAATGGCAACAACAGGACTTAATGACAACTGAAGTGTTGCTGATATCCGAAGGATTACGAGAGGCGGAGTTCTAAGGTGGTCTTAATGGAAGATGTTCTGATCTTAAGAGTAAAAAAAAACAGATCAATGATATAGCGGGTCGATGAAGGAGACCGTGCGACTGTAGTGATACGCGGAGACGGAATGAAGCTCGACGTATGATCTGTTTCGAGATGGTTATGGAATGATTTGGTTGCAGCTTACTGTTGCTTCTATGGGTTACTGTGGGTGTAATTTTGTGGTAATAAGGGCTGCTGAGTTTTGTCAATTTGTGTTGGCAAATGGTTTTGCCTCTTGCAAACCTTAGATATTGGTTGGTTTGTTTATGGAGCTGAAGGCCTGCTCCCTTTGTAAAGTTGCAAAGTTTTTAAATGTATCACATTGAATCATGTACATATATAATCCCATTGAATCATGTACATATATAATCACATTGAATCATGTACAGATATGAATATATGATCACATTGAATCATGTACAAATATGATCACATTGAATCAGTACATAAATGTATCACAGTAAACCATAAATAATTTTAACCGTATAAAAGTTAACCTTGTATATAGGAAAAGGGTTTATCATGAGCATCACCACTTTTAAAATAACCTACAATGAAAACCCCACTAGTTATGGATGGATCACATCTTAATACAAGGTCTTAAATATAGATGGGTCACATCTGTATTCAAAGTTTTTAAACATATATGGTTATTCAAAGTTTTTAAATGTATCACATTGAATCATGTACATATATAATCACATTGAATCATGTACAGGTATGAATATATTATCACATTGAATCATGTACAGATATGATAAAATTGAGTCAGTACATAAATGTATCACACTGAACCATAAATAATTTTAACTGCTTGACAGTGAACCTTGTATATAGGAAAAGGTTTTATCATGTGCATCACCATTTTTAAATAACCTATATTGAAAACCCCAAATACACCCTGGTTATTTCTTGAATGAAAGTGAAAAAAAACCTATGTTTGCTAAAAACTCCAGTTACTGATACAGTATAAAACCCCCAAATACGAGTGTTTCAATAACAAGAATGAATGTGATACCTTCGGATTGTTCGGTATCTCTAACAATTTCATCTTCATACTCGATCTCAACATCTATTGCATCATCTACCGTGTTCGAATATGTGAATGTCCCTTTGTTCTTAAGCCTTTGACTTCTCCTCTCTGTTTTACGAACGAAATCGATATCACAAATGCAAAGAAAACACACTTTGTTACACGATGCGATGTTGAATCACCAAATATCACATACCTGATACTTCATTTTCCTCCATTGATATTGATTAAGCTGATGAACCTGTCAATCTCTTGCTCTCGCCTTCTAGGGTTTAAAACTAAATGAACATCCTTTTGTGTTAAGCTTCCTTTATGTATCAAGGATGATATCTCTTTATTTTTGGGATTATTTTCTTTCAATTTTTATCACTGCTATATTGTAGGTAGTAATCTCGTTTCATGATTATAGGAAGGCGCTAAAAATAGCCGGTATCATTCTACATGTTTTTTTGGACCATTTTGCCCTTACTAGTAATATTTGTTTAATAAAAATTCAATTTTAATTTGGTAACCTATTAAAATAAATTCCTAATTTTTAATCTATTGATTAATTAAATGAGTGGATAGGATTAGTTCTTATAGTTGTCACAAATTATACAGTTCTTCCATGAAGAGCCCCCTATATATATATATATATATATATATTGTAAAGTTCAAATACGAACTCAAATAATAACCACCCCTCCTTAAAACAACAAATTGTGGACCACATATGATGTGAGTCCCACATAATATTAAATCGTTTATGATTTAATATTAAATCATAAATAATAAATGATTTAATATTATGTGGGACCCACATCATATGTGATTCAAAAGTGTCTCTTTGTTCTTTAAAAATGCAAAGTTATCATTTTAACCTTCCTCTATTTATATGTATAGGAAAATTCAAATACAAACTCAAATTTGGTTGTGAACGTGAGAACAAATGAGAGTGTGGCACGTGTCAAAATAGGTAATATTCAGACTGAATATACAAAAGAATATTCAGTGTAGTATATATTCAGTCTGAATATACAAAAAAATATTCAGACTAAATATATGCTACAATATTTCTTTGAATGAGACACGTGTCGCACTCTCATTTGTCCTCACGTTCACAACCAAATTTGAGTTCTCATTTGAACCCGTCCCTATATATATATATATATATATAGAAGAAAGTTCAAATGCGAACTTAAATTTGGTTGTGAACGTGAGAACAAATGAGATCGTGACAGTGTCAAAATAAACAATATTCAGACCGAATATACAAAGGAATATTATGACTGAATATAGTATATATTTATTCTGAATATACAAAGAAATATTTAGTATATAATATATATTCAGTCTGAATATACAAAGGAATATTCAGACTGAATATTCCTTTGTATATTAAGACTGAATATATACTATAATATTTCTTTGAATGTAACATATGTCGTACCCTCATTTGTCCTCACGTTCACAACCAAATTTGAGTTCTTATTTGAACTCACCCCTATATATATAGATACATATAGAGGGAGGTTCCGGAGAAAACGTTAAAGTAATAAAAAACTGGTCTTTACAAACATGGCAACATTATTTAAGACCAAAAGAGTTTGTGATACATATAGATCACGAATCTCTTAAATATCTCAAGGGCAAGGTAAGCTAAGTAGAAGGCATATCAAGTGGGTCGAGACGTCATAGTCTCATCACCACTTTGAGTTCCAAACTTCTTGGATTTGAATCAATTAAGGAAATGTATGTGGATGATTCTGATTTTTCTTCTCTATATGTTGAATGTGAACATGGATCACTTGATAAATTTTACAAGCATGAAGGATATCTTTTCAAAGAAAACAAGTTGTGCATTCCAAAGTGTTTTATGCGTGAGTTACTTGTGCGTGAGGCTCATGGGGAAGGTCTAATGGGCCAATTTAGAGTTCAAAAGAATTTAGAAGTTTTAAAAGAACATTTCTTTTGGCCAAAAATGCGTGAAGATGTAAATAAAATTTGTGAAAGATGTTTGACTTTTAAACAAGCCTCATCAAAATCTAAGCCTCATGGGTTGTATATCCCACTATCAATTCCTTGTGAACCGTGGGTAGACATATCCATGGACTTTGTGCTAGGATTGCCTAGGACAAAGAATGGCCGATATTCTGTTTTTGTCATTGTTGATCGTTTTTCCAAGATGACACACTTTATTCCATGTCATAAAACCGATGATGCGGCACACATTGCTAACTTGTTCTTTAAAGAAATAGTATGTCTACATGGTGTACCACGTACTATTGTGAGTGATAGGGATGTCAAATTTTCGAGTCACTTTTGGAGTGTGCTTTGGAGTAAACTTGGTACAAAGCTTTTATTCTCTACTGCAAGTCATCCCCAAACCGACGGACAGAATGAAGTAGTTAATAGAACTTTGTCTCAATTGCTTAGAGTTGTTATTTCGAAAAATTTGAAAAGTTGGGAGAGTTGTTTGCCGTTTGTTGAGTTTGCTTATAATTGAACTGTGCATTTTGCTACTTACTATTCTCCTTTTGAGATTGTGTATGGTTTCAATCCTTTGAGTCCCACTTGATCTTGTTCCTATTCCCATTGAAGAGCATACGAGTCTAGATGGAAAAAGGAAGCCTGAACTAGTGAAACAATTGCATGAGAAGGTAAGACAAAACATTGAGAAGAGAACAAATCAATACATGAAGCAAGGAAACAAAGGTAGAAAGAGAGTTGTGTTTGAACCCGGTGATTGGGTATGGTTGCACTTAAGGAAAGAAAGGTTCCATGCAAAGAGAAGATCAAAGTTGCATCCAAGAGGAGATGGACCATTCCAAGTCATTCAAAGAATCAATGATAATGCTTACAAGCTAGATCTTGTAGGTGAGTATCAAGTAAGCTCTACTTTTAATGTTGCTGATCTTTCTCCCTATGATGTAGGTGATGATTCGTGGACGAATCCTTTTCAAGGGGGAGAGAATGATGGAGGACCATCCAACCACACTTCTCAAGCAATGAAAGACCCATTGAAGATTCAACATGGCCCTATTACAAGATCAAGATCGAAACAAATCAAGGAAGCATTGATGTGCTTAGTTGCAGCGGTTCAAGTAAATGAAGTGAAGACCAATGAAGATTTTCATGTAACACATGGGCTAACTTATTGGAGCTTTGGATCAATGAAAGACCTTAAAAGAAGCATTTAGGCCACTTCAAAGAATAAATCCATTAACCATTATTTTTGGAGCCCAAATTGAACCATTTCCTTTGTTTAAAGTTGTATTTGGGCCCAATAAACTTGGATATTAAACCAAATCCGGTTTTTTGGAATATAATAACTTATTAGTTGATCAAAGGTCTTAGAATAATGATAGAAAGATTGTCTAGATTCATGAATTAAAGGTATGCCTATAATACTACATTTAATTCTTGATTGAAATTAAAGTCCTATCATTTAAAGTAGGGCTTTTGGAGTCTCTTTAGAATCCTAAAAATAGGATCTCTTTGTAATAATTTGAATCATCCTCCTTGGAATTATAAAAACTTGTTTTGAGTTTAAATATATTGTGAGCTTTGATTTCTTGTAAGAGTATTCATAGTTCAAGAACTTATCAAGATTGTGAGCACGATCTTATGGCGTTCAAGATTCCTTTGGTTCTTAGTTTACTAACTAACGGGTCAAGGATTGGTCTAGGTTTAGTTGAAGATTCCTATACCGGGATATTCGCTTCCTAATCTATCTCATACGAGGGTTCCAAGTTATATATAACTTGTGGGTCGACGTTTTTATATCACTAATGGTGGACAAGAGAACCAGCTTAATGGGGTTAATGATCCAGTTTTAACAAATCATTTGAATCCTGCAAAAAAACAACAACACGATTACCTGTTACAAGATTGCCGGTTTGGATTCTCGGATTTGGATTCGAGATGTTTCACGCTATGGGTTGAGGATTTGAATATCAAACAAATAAAAGGTACAGACACAATCAAATTCACCTAATAAATAAATAAATTAAAACAAGTTCAAGTTTCAAACAAATAAAAAGTTCAAGCACAATCAAATCCATTTTGACAATTTGAAACTTTTAAGTTAAAGATAAAATATTTTTAAAAAAAACAATTTTTTGGATTTGGGTTAACCCGAACAACGACCCGTTTATTTGACGGGTTGATGAGTCAGAAACTTCAACCGTAACCCGTTTATTTTCATGTCGAGAATATTATGGTATATATAGATTATATATTTAAAAACATGTCAAAGCGAAAAATGAAACAAACCAATAATACATTGGAAAGGAAGTTAACACACCAAGAAAGTATCAAAACCTTATGCAGTGGAGATACGGTCCCACAACCATGCAAAATGAAGAATATTTGAATATTTTTAGAAAACTGGATATAATATGTATATATAATATATATATATATATATACAGGGGAGGAATAATACGAGAACCATTCATCTTTAAGGAAACAAAGAGATATTCTGTGGACTACATATGATGTAGGTCTCACAAATTAAAAACTCATATATGATTCAATGAGACCCACCATTAAATTATATGTAATTTTTTAATGTGTGGAACCCACATCATATGTGGTTCATAAGATGTTTCTTTGTTCTTTTAAAAATCAAAAGTTTTCATTTAAATATTTCTCTATATATCAAACAAAACAAAACCCCATTATATCTCATCCATTCAAAGGTAGGGTCTCGAATGCAAATTAAAATGCAAAAGAAATGCAGAAAACAACACTCTTATTAAGTTGAAAACAAGAAAGACAGATCACAAGTACTTATTCCATTGTCATTGACATTGTTGGCTTTTAACATATCCCTAATTTCTATTGTCAAATAACATGCCATAAAGTCTATTCTCAAATAACATGCCATAATGATAATACAATGATAATAAATACAAGAGTGGGTAGTACTTAATATTATATGATATTAATATATACTTGTTGAACCCAATGTCCATCATGTATTAAACAATAACAAGTATATATATATATATCTATACTATTATATAAAGCATGCTAAACCATTAAGTTTACAATTTTAAGAGATACAACATTCTTTGCATAAGGTACAACATCTATAGCACAAAAAACATCCACTAACCTCCGACGCCTATTTAAACTAATAAATTAAATTATTTTTAAAACTTAAGTTACACTTTGCATCCTTATAATTAGTTAGTTAATTTCTTTCATGTCCCTTGTTTTTTCATTTTTCATTTTATACTTTTATCATATTAACTCAAATAATCGTATATGAATTAGAATACAATTAAAAAATAAGTTTCTATTTTTATAAATTATATCATTATAATCGTGACGTCAATACCTTCAAAATGAACTCAATATTGAATATTTTACGATTTAATCATATTATTATATACATGAATACGTAATGAGTTATTTTTAAAACATTTACATTTTATGCCCTATAGTTATTTATTTAATTTTTTTATCTTTTCATTTTACACCTTTATCTATACTATAATTAGTTTTAAAATTTCATTAATATCAATTACTATTTTGTTTTTCATTTTACACCCGTATTACATTAACATAAATAATTGTATGAACAAAGTTACATTAAAAAATATGTTAGTTTTTTACAAATTATATCATTATAATCGTCTTGTCAATATCTTCGAAATGAGTTTAATATTGAATATTTTTAGACTTAATCATATTATCAAATAACATAAATACACAGTAAAATATTTTTAAAATTTACACTTTATACATTATGGTTATTTAATTAACTTTTATATATCTTTTACTTTTTTACTTTTTTCATTTAGCACAATTTTCATATTAACATACATAATCGTATTTATACTATTATATAAAAGCTACTAAACTGTTTGTTTACACATTTTAAGAGGTCCAACTTGCATAAGGTATAACATATAAATCACTAAAAACTTCCATCAGCCTCCCATGATCTTATATAAATTTATAAATCAAATTATTTTTAAAATAAAAGTTACACTTTGCATCCTTATAATTAGTTATTTAATATCTTTTAAGTGCTTTACTTTTTCATTTTTCATTTTATAGTTTTATCATATTAACCTAAATAATCGTATATGAATCAGAAGACAATTAAAACATAAGTTTTTGTTTTTATATTTTATATCACTATAATCGTGTCCTCAATACCTTCAAAACGAGCTCAATATTGAATATTTTTTGATTTAATCACATTATTATATGCATAAATCCAATATCTGTGTAATGAGCCTATTATCGAATAATTTTGGACTTAATCATATTATCAAATAACATAAATGCGCAATGAATTATTTTTTAAAACTTATAGTTTATACATTATAGTTATTTAATTATTTTTTATATTCTTTGTTCTTTTTAAATTCAATTTATTCTTATGGTTTATAAATTCAATTTGTTCATTTTAAATTATAATTATACTTGAGTTTTATAAAAACAACAAATGTTGATTTATAAGTTCATAACGATAGAGAATTTGGACTTCTAAAGTTAATGTTGATAAAATATTTAAAACCCGCTGCATTGCAGCGGGTATGACTTCTAGTATTATATAAAGCATGCTAAATGGTTAAAGTTTACATTTTAAGAGGTATAACATTTTTTGCATGATGTACAACATCTGAAACACTAAAAACTTCCATCAATCTCCCACTTTCTATATAAATTTATAAATCAAATTATTTTTATAGTTTAAGTTACACTTTACATCCTTAAAGTTAGTTATTTAATTTCTTTTAAGTCCCTTGTCTTTTCATTTTTCATTTTATATTTTTAGCATATTAACCTAAATAATTGTATATGAATCCAAACACAATTAAAAAATAATTTTCTAATTTTATAAATTATATCATTATAATTGTGTCGTCAATGTCTTCAAAATGAGCTCAATATTGAATATTTTTCGATTTGGTCATATTATTATAAATATGAATACGTAACGAATTATTTTAAAAAAAAAATTACATTTTTTGCCCTATAGTTATTTATTTATTTATTTTACATGTTCATTTTACAACCTTATTTTGTTTTTCATTTTACATTCCTATTACATTAACATAAATAATTGTATATTTAAGAGGTACCAAAAGTTATGCCTAATGTATAACACCATAAAGTATGCAACTCTCCATCAATTTAACATAAAACTAATTTTAATTTTTAAATTACATTTTAGACCCTTAGATTTTGTTATTTAATTGACTTTATACCCATTCTTTTTATAATTTTCATTTCACACTCTTTTCATTTTAACATATAAAATCTTATATCAACTAAAGCGTATCTAAAAACATATTAAATTTTGTAGAAAAGTATACCATTATAATCGTCTCCTCGATACGTTCAAAATGAGACTAATATCAAGTATTTTAAGATTTATAAATCTTATAAAAAATGATGAATATGTATTAACTTATTTTTTTAATTTTTTCAATTAATATCTTAACTTTTGATTTTCTATTTTACTTTTACACCTTTCATCTATCTATATTTTATCTATACTATTTATAATGTATGTATATGTTAGTGATGCATAAATAGCAAACATACTTGAAACCACCTATTATTCAAGTAGCTTGTGATTTTATAATTTATCATTAAAAAAAACATTTTTGATATTATGTATTTAACGATATTTTTTATAATGAATGTATGTGAGATACGTGTTGGGTTCCAGTAAAAACAAGAGTTAAGGTGAGATATAAAAGAAGGGATCTCCATCCTTGGATGTGAATTAGGACGAGATGTACCAGATCAATCTCTGTATCAGTCATCAGATGCACTTATCACGAGTTTTGTCAATACATGCGATTGATGTTTGTTTAAATATATTTGTAAAGATTGAGTATAAATCCTATAATCATAATTCCTTAAAATTATTTTGTAACAAAATAAAATAAAAAAGTAATACATTTACGTTTAGCTCATTGCAGCGGGTACGTTTCTAGTATATATATATATATATATATATAAATTGGGAAATTGGTTTAAATGACCAATTTTAATAAATTGTTGTATCCATAACCATCTCTCTCCTCATTTAACAAAAATAACCAAAATCTCTGTTAAATACCCAAAACCTCCGTTAATTACATCAAAACTCCATTAATTACATCAAACCTCAGCTAAATTTCATTTTGTTGAATTTTTTATTAAATATTTACAATTTGACCCCTATAACTATTTAATTAGTTACTTTAGGTTCCTTACTTTTTAATTTTTTGGTTTACACCTTTATTACATTAACCTATATAATCGTATATCTGTTAAAATACGTCTAAAAATACGTTTTTATTTTAACAAGTTACACTATTATAATCGTCCCATAAATACCTTTGAAATGTGCCCAATATTAATATTTAATATTGGACTCATTTCGAAGGTATTAATGGGACGATTATAATAGTGTAACTTGTTAAAATAAAAACGTATTTTTTAAACGTATTTTAACTGATATACGATTATATAGGTTAATGTAATACGAGTGTAAAGCGAAAAATTAAAAAGTAAGGAACCTAAATTAACTAATTAAATAACTATAGGGGTCAAAATTGTAAATATTTAATAAAAATTTCAAAAAACTGAAATTTAGCGGAGGTTTGATGTACTTAACGGACGTTTCAGGTACATAACGGAGGTTTAGGGTAGATAACGGAGGTTTAGGGTATTTAACGGAGGTTTAGTGTATTTAACAAAGGTTTTGGTTATTTTTGTCAAATAAGAAGAGAGATTGGCATTGAATGCAATAATTTATTGAAATTGATTATTTAAGCCAATTTTCCTATATAAAATCGATGAATTAATTAGTTAGTTACCTTCAAAGCACACTTTGTTGAATAATTTATAATATAGGATTAGAAAACAATAAAATATTAAATCTTTATATAAAAAGATTTATGCGATATATATAAAAATAGAAACTTTATTGAGATGATGAACCAAGTTATAAGCTTTATATATATTGAAAGTCCAATTAATTATAGGAAAATCCCGAACCCAAATTGTGATGTTCCCACTATTTAAATCTATCCTTCGCGATAGATTTAATTTAAAGAAAGTAGTAGAAGAAGATCGTTCACTCAGTGAACTGAAATTAAATACTTGACAGAAATTAAAGACTAACCTTTCGATTAATTCGAATGAGAAGAAAAGTTGCACGGCTTATGAAAAACTTGTCCTTTAAGGTTTTATACGGCACCCTATTTGCTGTGAGTATATCAGCCACAAAGCCCTAGGATTCGATGCAGATTCACGGTTTATAAACAACAACAATGTATGCAAACCAAAGCAAGATTGATGCAAAAAAATGGCTGGAAATATGATGGCAAAAAGCAGTCTCGCACACAGAATACGGCAACAAGAAACGAGAGAGAAAGAGCTTATTTCGTTGTGTCAAGTTTCTCACTTCCCCAAGTTTCTCAACTAACTCGCCCACTTCCCCAAGTTTCTCAAAATCAGTTGAGACTTAGTCTCTTGATAATACCCACGTTTTTTTTCCATCCTTAATTAATAATAAAATTATTATTTCCGAAATATCAGTAACTAATTAGCGAAAAACTCAGTCAAAACAGTTCATAAAAAAACGTGGTCATTATCTTATCAGACTCTTTCTCTCGAAAATTTCTATAAAAATTACTCGGGAGCTCGGGACGAGGCTCCGATGCGGCATCCGAAGTGCGCCTTCTCGCATCACTCCGTGAAATCTCGCACCCGCACCCGCGTCCTCGGCCTCGGCCTCGGCCATGACCATCGCCACGTACGCGCGCGTGTGCATTGGACCTACCATCCACAACCCCCACCATGAGCCCATCAACTAGTTCAAGACACATTGGTGAGTTAAGACTTATAAGCCACTCAAGTTTTCCTTCCTTCCTATGTCGGATGGAAGAAAACTTCCAACCTTATACAATATTTCCAACAATCCCCCACCAGGTTGGAAAGTTTTCTGACATTCATAGTAGATGATGTCACAATGGTATCACTAAGATTAAACCAAGTTTTATGTAAGTATGCAGGGAGGGGTCAGTTCAATGGTATCCTTAGGATTTAAACCTTGAACCTTAAGATCACTCCGGCTTACTTACACAGTCCACCTAACATTCTTGCTTTCTCACTCAGCGCGGATTATGGCCATGCGCTAAACCTTGTTTCATGACCTTTTAGAAGAAGAACAACTATTTTCGTTTGAGGCGGCACCACCTCTTAGTCATATAGGCAAAGTTCTATAACATATTCGTTGCTAAGATGCCTCTAAACTTTGTTAAGAGTTTTAACTCAACCTTATTCTCGGCAACGTCGTACTATCTTCTACCTTACATGGATCTATCATTTGATAGTACCTTCTATCAATTAGTGACTTGTTGTTACCCTTTGAACTTGATAGGTAGGAGCACTAAATTCAAGTTGGGTTCCCATCACTAATTGATTCTACATGGTTTCAGACCCATGTCTCTAGTAGTTGATCCTACTAAGTCTCTCGTCAGAGGCTTGGTTAGCGGATCAGCCAAGTTCGCACATGACTTGACATACACTATGCTTATGGTACCATCATCAATTAATTGTCTTACGAAATTGTGTCGGAGACCTATGTGTCTCGACTTCCCATTATACACGACATTGTATACCTTTGACAGTGTGGCCTCACTGTCACAGTACATGGGAATAGAAGGGGTTGGTCGAGGCTACAGATGAATATCTGTTAATAGATCTCTAATCCATTCAGCCTCTTTGCACGCGGCAGCTAGTGCAATAAGTTCGGCTTCCATAGTTGAGTAGGCTATACACGATTGTTTCTTGCTTGTCCAAGAAATTGCCCCACCAGCAAGAGTATAAATCTACCCACTGGTGGATTTTGAATCACTATAGTGATCTATCCAACTGGCGCTGGAATACCCTTCCAAAATTTCTGGATGTGTCGTGTACGTTAACTCTAGATCACTGGTTCTTTTTAAGTAACCCAATACTCTTCCAATAGTTTTCCAGTGATATGGACCGGGATTGCTAGTGTATTAACTCAGTCTACTCACCGCAAATGCAATATCCGGTCTAGTGCAATGCATTGCATCCATCATGTATCCTATTGCACTTGCATACTCTAGTTGAGCCACTGCTCTACCAGAGTTTTTATCAAGTTTCACACTTGAATCAAAAGGAGTATTATACTCTTTTATATTCAGATGTTGAAACTTTGTCAGTATCTTCTCTATGTAGTAGGATTGACAGAGAGATATTTGAGATGCTGCTTTTTTACATTTATTTCAAGAATAGTATCTACCTCTCCAAGGTCTTTCATCTTAAAGTTCGTGGATAGGTAGCTTTTGGTTTCAAGAATTCCTTCCAGATCGGTTTCGATGATCAACATATCATCTACGTATAGACAGATAATTACAGTGGATCCTTTAGTGCATTTTGAGTAAATGCATCTGTCGGCCCCATTGTGTTGGAATCCGAAAGAGGTGATAGTCGTATCAAATCTTTCATGCCACTGTTTAGGGGCTTGTTTTAAACCGTATAGAGATTTAACAAGTCTACACACTTTGTTCACTTGTCCGGTTACTACAAACCCTTCGGGTTGCTCCATGTAAACCTCCTCGTTTAGATGGCCATTCAAAAAGGCCGTCTTCACATCCATTTGATGAATGTACATACCTTTTTATGGCTGAAATTGCTATAAGAGTTCGAATTGAACTAATTCTAGCAACTGGAGCGTAGGTGTCAAAATAACCGACTCCCTCTCTCTGTCTATATCCTTTTGCTACTAATCTACCTTTAAAGGCTGAAATCGATCCATCTAGATGTCTCTTTCTTTTGAATATTCATTTGGAGCCAATGGGTTTTGCTCCCTTGGGTAAATCATATAATTCCTAAGTACCATTTCCCATGATAGAGTCCATTTCATCTTTTATTGCTTATTTCCACAATGGAGCATCCCTTGAAGACATGGATTCTTTGAAAGTCTTAGAGTCATCATCTGAATTGATGGAGAAAATGAACTCTCTCGTCACATTCTTTTGAGTTCCTTCTACCAAGTATGAGTAGAAGTGATTCTTCTTGACTTTTCTCTTTTCTTGCTCTTGTACTTCTACGTGGTTCGTCAATCTTTCTTGGGGCTTTCGAACTATCACGTGACGTGCAAGGAAGATTAGAAACCAATGTTGGTTCTGAGTTTTCAGCATCGCCTGAAAACTTATCTTCAAAGAACTCCACGTCTCTGGATTCTACTATAACTCATGATTCTTTATCTAACAATCTGTAAGCATTGCTATTTCTAGCATATCCAATGAATATGCTTTTAATAGCTCAGGCTCCCAATTTAGATCTTTTAGGATCAGGGGTTCGATAGTATGCAATACATCCCCAGACTCTCAGATAGTCAAGATTTGGTTTTCTTCATTTTCATAACTCATAAGGACTTGTTGGAATCACACTACTAGT
The DNA here is from genome assembly GCA_036898165.1 of Silybum marianum. NCBI lineage: Eukaryota > Viridiplantae > Streptophyta > Magnoliopsida > Asterales > Asteraceae > Silybum > Silybum marianum. Next base: position 32,769,672 of record CM072536.1, read on the forward strand.
GATTCGGTTGTGGATGTGGCAAGTAGTAAGTAGGGCTTCTCCCCATAAATTATTTGGTAGACCCGATTGGTTCAACATACAGTTGACCATTTCAACAAGGGTTCAGTTCTTTCTTTCCACCAAACCATTTTGTTGAATAATTTATAATATAGGATTAGAAAACAATAAAAGATTAAATCTTTGTATAAAAAGATTTAAGCTTTATATATAAAAAAAGAAACTTTATTGAGATGATGAACCAAGTTATAAGCATTATATATATTGAAAGTCCAATTAATTATAGGAAAATCCCGAAACCAAATTGTGATGTTCCCACTATTTAAATCTATCATTCGCGATAAATTTAATTGAAAGAAAGGAGTAGAAGAAGATCGTTCACTCAGTAAACTGAAATTAAATACTTGACAGAAATTAAGGACTAACCTTTCGATTAATTCGAATGAGAAGAAAAGCTGCACGGTTTATGAAAAACCTGTCCTTTAAGGTTTTATATGGCACCCTATTTGCTGTGAATATATATAAACAGGTATGGAAGCTATAATTGTAAACCACGATCGAATCTATGGAAGCATTGGTTTATACATTCCTCTTAGTCTCGAAGCCGCAAAGCCCCAGGATTCGATGCAAATTCACGGTTTGTAAACAACAGCAATGTATGCAAACCAAAGCAAGATTGATGCAAAAAAATGGCTGGAAATATGAATGTAAAAAGCAGTCTCGCACACAGAATATGGCAACAAGAAACGAGAGAGAAAGAGCTTATTTCGTTGTGTCAAGTTTCTCACTTCCCCAAGTTTCTCAACTAACTCGCCCACTTCCCCAAGTTTCTCAAAATCAGTTGAGACTTAGTCTCTTGATAATACCCACGTTTTTTTTCAACCTTAATTAATAATAAAATTATTATTTCCGAAATATCCATAAGTGCAAAGTGCGCCTTCTCGCGCCACTCCGCAAAATCCCGCGCCCGCACTCGCGTCCTTGGCCTCGGCCACAACAAAGGCCACGTGCGCATACATGTGCGTTGGACCTACCATCCACAACCCTAGGGGCGGCCCAAGGGCTGGGCGAAGTGGGCGGTCGCCCAGGGCAGCAAGAGCCCAAGGGCATCAAAGCCCAAAGTCGGCCCAGTAGTACTAGTCCAAGTTGTTATTAATAAAAAAATCTAATATAATATTTGCCTCTAACAAGACTTGAACCTATAACCTTCTCTATAAAATTAGGCAACTTTACAATTCAGCCAAATCTATTCTTGATTTATATTTGTTCACATTTTACTTTTATATTTTAATTCCTAATTTATCAATGATTTTTTTTCCTCTTGTTTTAAGAAAAAAACATATTTTTATTTGAAATAAAAATAAAAACCGAATAAAATTAGTATTTTGTATGAGTTTTTGTTTTAAAAATCTTATGAGAATATTTATAAAAAAACTTATTATTGTATCATTGTTTGAGATATCATCAACTTGGTACAAAATAACTCTCTTTAATTTTCGTTTGAGAGTTTTCTTCAGAAATAAATAGTTTGGTTACACCAAACTACTCTAGAAACAATCAGTTGTTTTAGCATGATCATTTGTAAAGTTCTACTAGGTGCTAAGTAGTTTCTTTAAATTTATTTAAAATGGTTCATTGACAATATTGTTGTCACAAATTATTGAACAAAGTTTTTTTTATGCTATCATAGTGTACATTTTATGTAGGTTTATTAACCAGATTCAACATTGTTATTAACTCCTAAAATTTTATTGGTTCTTTGAGGGGGCATTTATAAACGTTTTCGCCCAGGGCATCAAAAACCTTAGGACCGGCCCCACCATGAGCCCATCAACTAGTTTAAGGCCCATTGATGGGTTAAGACTTATAAACCACTCTCAAGTTTTCCTTCCTTCCTATGTGGTGGGATGGAAGAAATCTTCCAATCTTATACCATATTTCCAACACACTTCTCACATAAATAGTGCTTGCACTTGGTGACAACAGGGTTGACAAATGGACCTCTGCAGATAAAACAAGCAAATGGAAGTCCATCATCTGTGACTGCCAATTTCCTCTTTCTTTCCTTCTCTGATTGATTCCATTCCTTGTCAAGTTGCCAACCAGACTTGCAATCGCCACGATCATGTAAAAATTTACAGGAATCCCCATAACCACAATAACCAGTTTCTTTATAGTCTTTACACACATCTGGCTGATAATCAAATCTGGTAGAAGTCCTAATATGAACAAGAGCTCTCAATGGACCATGGAATCCAGCTTTATGATCCTTATATAATCTATTAGTATCACTCTTTTTTGAGTCTTTTTTTCTGGAAAAGATACCTTCATCTGCTCGTTTACTAGAAATTTCTGTTTCTGTTTCTAGTGTTGTTGTGCTCTGCTATCGTTATAAACTTGAATCTGTTTGGAACAATGTCTTTTCTACTTGCTTAATAAACCATCCAATGGAGGAGGCAATTTCTTCTTCCTCACAACGGCAGCCGTACTTGTTTCTGTATCATCATTTATCTCCTTCAAGGGTTTCCGGTAATTGCGGCCTGGATAACAAAAAACCGTAAATCATTCATTCAATAACACCTACGTAATCGTAAATATAATCATAATCATAATTATGTAATCGTGATATTACCTTTTAGAACGTCTTTTCAATTTTCTGCCATATTTGTCGAATCACACAACAAAAAAAAAACCCTAAATCTCAGTTGTCAGAAGCAAACGTGCATACAAGAAAAAACCCAACGGATGGATAGTTTATAATATATGGAAGCAGATGCATATTTCATGTATTTAGAAAGGAAAATATAAGGAAACCATTGTATATTGTATTTATCTAAATAGAAAATAAACTTTATAATATAATGAAATAATAAGTTTTATATAAGGAAACGATTGTATATTGTATTTATCTAAAAAGAAAGTAAATTTTATATAATATATGGAAATAATAAGTTTTATATAAGGAAACGGATATATATGTATATATATTTTGTAAATATCTAAAAAGAAAATTAATTTTTATAATATAAAGAAATAATAAGTTTTAGAGTAAATTACATTTTTGGTCCCTGTGGTTTTCATTTACTTTCAAGTTTGATCCCTATTACAAACTAATTACAATTTTGGTCATTTGGTTTCCATTCTATTTCACTTTTGGTCCCTTTGACCATTTTTAATTAAAATAATTAATTAACTCAAGGGTATTTTTGGCATTTTTACCTTTTCTTTACCTTTTTGAGTTTTTATTTTATTTAGGTTAGGAAAAAAATTACAGTTTTAGTCCCTATAGTTTATCTTTTTTTATCTTTTTTGGTGTTTTCTATCTTTTTTAATTTTTCATTTTATACCTTTGTTTTACTAATTAATTAATGATAATTTAAACTAACAATACATTAAAAAATACGTATTTCATTTTATAAATTATAACATCAGAAAAGATTTGTCGATGTTTTGAAAATAAACTAAGTATTGAATATTTTTATATTTTTATGCAATTTATCTGATATATTTATAAATCCGTCTACACTTACAGAAAAAACTTTTCTGTTGAATTAAAAAAAAAATACCTTTTTTTCTTATATAAAAATCAAAATTTATCAATGTCTATTTATCAAAAAACTGTATCGTTTTTAGATATTTCATTTTATCTAATTTTTTCTATGTCTGCGTTCAGATCAAACAAAGTGATAAGAGCTTGCTTGGTTTAACAATTCTTCCGCTCCAGTTAGTGCAGAATACAAATGATTTGTACATTAAAAACGTTTCTCGTATGAAATTGCATTTTTTAAAATATGTATCAAATGAAAAAAATTAAAAAAGTTTCTCTTATTGTTTTGTTTTATCTGAAAGGCAGACATAAAAAAAAATCGATTAAATGGAATATATAAAAACGATACAGTTTTTTTAATAAATAGACATTGACAAATTTTGATTTTTATATAAGAAAAAACGATAACTTTTAAACCCTTTTTTCTATAAGTGTAGACGGATTTTACAAATATATCAGATAATTTGCAGCAAAATATAAAAATATTCAATACTTAACTTATTTTCAAAAATCAACAAATTTTTTCTGATGGTGTGATTAATAAAATGAAATGTGTATTTTAAATGTATTGTTAGTTAAAATTATCATTAATTAATTGGTATAACAATGGTATAAACTGAAAAATAAAACAGATAGGAAACAAAAAAAGGAAAAAAAAAAAAGATAAACCACAGGGATTGAAATTGTAACTTACTTTCTAATTTAATAAAACAAAAAATGAAAAAGATAAAGAAAATGTCAAATGTCAAATGTCAAAAATACCCTTAACTTTATTCATTATTTTAATTAAAGTTGGTCAGAGGGACCAAAAATGAAATAGAATTGAAACCACAATGACTAAAGTTGTAATTAGTTTGAAGTAGGGACCAAACTTGGAAGTGGATGAAAATCATAGGGACCAAAAATGTAATATACTCTAAGTTTTATATCAAGGAAACGAATATGTATATATATTTTTATGTAAAATATCTAAAAAAAGATTAATTTTCTTTTATAATATAAGGAAATAATAAGTTTTATATCATGAAACGGATATGTATATGCATTATGTAAATATCTAAAAAGAATTAATATATAATGAAACATTTGTGAGTTAAACCTTTTTTTATATTTATCATGTTTATGTGCTACTGCATATATACTTCAATTCCAGCAATCAGTACAACAAAAATGATTTTATAGAACGTCTAAAATTAAAAAAACGTCTTAAAAGAATACTTTATAGGACACTTAATTTATAGGACCAAACTAAAAAATGTCATATCTAAAAGCGTTATAATAAGTTTATTAGGACAGTCTTAGGCGTCTTAACAAGTTTCTTTACGACGCTTTAAAATAAAGTGTCATATTAGCTATTTTATAGAACACTTTTGAAAGTTGTCCTATAAAATACGGGTTTATAGGACACTTTCAAAGTGTCCTATAAAATATGGGTTTATAGAACACTTTTCAAAAGTGTTTTATAAAATAGCTAATATGACACTTTTTATTTTAAACCGTCGTCAAAACTTGTTGAAACGTCTAAAAGCGTCCTATAAAGTTATTGTAAAGCTTCTAGATATGACACTTTATGATTTGGTCTTATAAACTTTGTGTTCTATAAAGTATTAATTTAAGACGCTTTTTCATGTTAGACGGCCAATAAAATCACTTTTTGTTCTAGTGAATGGTGGTGACTAACATACACGTGCTTGCTGATATGATATGATGGAACCAACAACGGAGAACAAGATACTTATCGGGGTATCCATGATATCACTAGGAGGAAATGTTGCTTCATTCATATGGTTGATTTTTCGCGAAAGATATTTGTCAAATGCTGATTGGAAAAACATCAGTTTTAAGATCACTTTTGTGTTCACATGGACATTAACTTTCTATGCGTCATTTTCGACACTAGCAGCTCATGGTGTTTGTGCGTAAGTACAACATATTAAAGTTTCATCTCTAAATTCGTGTAACTAACTACAAATAACTATGATCAACTATAGGATAAACATCTAATTTTAAATATAAAAAATCTAAAATATGATTAATATAATATTAACTTCTAACAAATAAAATAATGATTACATGTAACCATTAGAACATCGATAGAAACAAAAATTAAAATGAAACTTAAAATCGAGATATATCTCGCTGCATCATGTGAGTACCATTCTAGTAAAAAAAGGAAACGTATGTATATTTTATGGTATCTAAAAATAAAATAAAAAGGAAACGGATATATATTTTATGGTATCTAAAAAGAAAATTAATTTTTATTATATAAGGAAATAATAAGTTTTATATAAGGGAACAAATGTATCTATCTATAACTATACTATATTATAAAGCATTTGAAAAAAAACATTTAAAAACTATTTTTAATGCATGAAGTACTCTTTATTAATCCATATTACTTAAAATTATAGATTACAAGTAATTTAAGCAAAAGTACAATTTATTGAAGCTTAATTTCTGAATTTGTGTAACTAATTACGGATAAATGTAATCAAATATATGACAAATATCGCATTTTAAATATAAATAATCTATAATATGATTAGAACAATGATTGAATTCTAACATAACACTTAATTGTTATTTTTATAAAAATTATATATTATTAAACAAAAAACAAATTACTTCGTTATTAAATCTAAATTAAATATAATAAAAAAATTATTAAAAAAAATTACATAAAAAATAAAACTTTTAAAATGAAACATATTACTTTCTTATTACCACATAAAACTATTATAAAATTAACAGAAAAAAAATAAAAAAAAATATTAAAATCAAAATGTATCTCGCTGCATTACGCGAGTATCATTCTAATATATATATTATGTATATATATATTATGTATGTATTAAAAAGGATATTAATTTTGTTATTCAAACTCTAAAATAGTGGCCCATAATTTCTAAACATTTTTGTTAAGTATTAGCTAGATAGATTATGGTCCAAAAATTGTTATATTAGCTTTAGATATTTTTCTTAAATAACTTATTTGAAAATTTTAATGTAACACCCCGCCTTCCATTACACAATATTGTCCGCTTTGCCCCACTGGCTCACGGCTTTGTTTTTGGCGACCTGGTGAGGACTTTCCAGAGGGTCACCCATCCTGGTACTACTCCCACCAAAGCACGCTTAACCACAGAGTTCCAAGAACCTGCATTGCGTGTGGCCCCAAAACGCGTTGTGTTTAGGAAGACCAAGGTTTACTTATGAACCCAGCATCAGCCCCCGTTCACCGCCGATATGGGATCTGCCTAAGGTGTTACAAACACCCCCCCCCCCCTTAGGGACTCATCGTCCTCGATGAGGTTTGCCCCATATCCCGAATGGCACAGGAGCGGCTCTGATACCACTTGTAACACCCCGCTTTACCACGACACAATATTGTCCGCTTTGCCCCACTGGCTCACGACTTTGTTTTTGGCGACCTGGTGAGGACTTCCCAGGGAGTCACCCATCCTGGTACTACTCCCAACCAAGCACGCTTAACCACAGAGTTCCAAGAACCTGCGTTGCGTGTGGCCCCAAAACGGGTTGTGTTTAGGAAGACCAAGGTTTACTTATGAACCCAGCATCACTCCTGTCCACGGCCGATATGGGATCTGCCTAAGGTGTTACATTTAATTTCTTAAATAACATGTAAATTCTAAACATTCAATGTTATGATAAAAGTAGACACATCAATAACTGATCCCTGTTAAGTGGTTGTCGTTTATTTAAAGTGTGCTTGTTAAGTGTTTACGGGGTCAAGTTATCTTATTGGATAAACATGACACAAATGAAAATCATACCCAGTAAAAACGTTGAAAAATTCCAAGAGTTATTTTTTCTTTTTGTGAAAGACATTCCAGGCTATGCTTTGACTAACCCAACAGATTATGACTGCATTACATCAATCATGATAAACTCATTAGCCATAGTTATTGTGTCTGCCTGAATTTGAACTCTGGACAAATGAAATATTCCACCACATCCCCCAAGGCCTCAACCAATATATCACAACCCTTGTGGTTAAGTCCAAGAGTCTTGCATGGCAAATGAATGATTATCCCATATAAAGTTACTTCTCGATGCCTATTGGCCCTATTCCCCTTAAGTTTAAGTTAACTCGATTTAAATGCTATCCGTTTCTTTTTTCTGTTGAATGAGATGAGATTTTATAATGTGTGGACCCACATCATATGTGATCCACAAGATGTTCATTTATTCTTTTAAATATGGGTGTTCTTGTATGATCTCTCATATATATATATGTATGAACTTTAATAAATAAAAAAATGACGAGTACCAAATATTTTAGTTTACTAATGTAAAAGTTATCATGTAATTATTTAAAAAAATATTCAAAAATAGAAGAAAAAAGAAAAACAATGATAAAACTAGATTAAACCAAACCTTAATCGATTCGAGTTCAATTAGTTCAGAAAACGTTGAAAACCGAATAAACAAATCAAATAACACCTCTAACAAAGACACTATAGCATAAACCATGTAACCAAAAGATGTTTGACATGCAAATTTTAATCTATACATGTAGTCTTTCAATATTTGAACCTACAAGATTCTGAGTGATCAGTTATACACATCGCTATGATAAAAAGTTTGTAACATAACATAAAGAAAACCATACTACCATTAACAAATTCGTGAAAAGACCAAATCGTCCCTAACATTCAACTCAAAAATGGAGGCAAAGCAGCATATTTTGTTAATGAGATTGTGACTCGAGAAGAATATTTGTGGCCGCATTGATGTCGTTTCTGGCGTGAACAAGGGCTTGTCAGGCCGAGTTTCGATCAAACGCCATTAAAATCAGTGTTGCAATGGAATCCTCTGGTGGCTCTAGGGCTGCGGATGACACTGGAGCGCGATAACTGCCCTAATTTATAACGACCAGAAATTCATGGGATTTGAGTAATGCGTTTTTCATGTTCATATAAACCAATCCAAAGAAATCCAATATATATAGGGTGCGGTTTAGAGGAAAACATAAAAAACAATGAAGAACTTGAGAAACACCCTGTTAACCATATGCATATGTACACAAAACGCACACTCTTTCAAAACCATCCCTAAAACTTTTAGCTACCCTCATTTAGGGAAGCTTTTTGACGGAATTGAAAACCTTCTCTAACGCCTTTAGAGAAGCTTTTCAAACTTTTAAATAAAAAAAAAAGCTTCTCTAAAAGTCATTTTTCTTGTAGTGTGTGCATACAAGTAATTTGTAAGTAATTTGTCCGGTATACACATGTGCATAAAAACCAAGAAACAACTTCAATTACATGTATTCACATGTGCATATGGCTAAGATATTGGCAGGATATTCCTCATTTTTTCATTTTTTTTGGTGTTTTCGTCTAGACCTCTCTCTCTCTCTCTATATATATATATATATATAACATAGATGTAGGGTCTAGGGAGCCCAAGATGTTTATGTGAAAACCCCTGAAAACAGAAGTTGTACCCCTTTTGTCCCAAACAAATGCCCACATTTCTATTTTAGTTTCTCCCAAAAAAAGTGTCCACATTCCATTTCTACCCTAAATATGAGACGGAGAAATTCATTACATCCTATATTGTTAAGTACACAATTGTCATTTACTTAATTAAAAGGTGTAATAATTTCACATTTTTAAACTATATGCCTTTTGTTTATTTATTGTTGACACTTATTTTGGGATGTGGTCAGTGTGAGGGACATGAGATGAAACGAAGTAGGAGAAACTATGAAAGCAGGAGGAAAACTAAGTCTCACAAATAGTAAAAGAACCGAGAGTGGTGGATTAAAGACTTTCAAACTCATCTAGTTAAGTAATGAAATTTTATAGTATTTCTATATATAAACTAGTAGATAGGGGTGAATATGGTCCGGTATCATTATTTCCCCGTTGTACCGTGTACCAACAAACTATAATTGGTACCAAAAATCTTATACTATCTACCAACCATGATCATTACGTGGTACCATCTGAGGGCCTGATTGTTAGTAGCTTAATAGGACTCACAACTTATTTGGTCAACTATGCATGACTGTTTGGAGTGGCTTGATGACATAGAGAGTGACTTATTTAGTAAGCTTTTAGGGAGGAGATTTATGCAGAAAGCCAAGTTTTTTACAAACCTGCTCTGTTCATCTATGAACAAATTAATTTACCAAGACAACTTTATTCATATAGGACTTAACGGAAAACCACTCAAACAACCCCTTAATCAGTATTGACTTTTTGTGGTTGGTACTGGTTTTATATATACCAACATTGCAAACATATAGTTAATTCCACTTTGTATCTGCTTCCCAAGTCCCAACCCTCAGATCGATATCATTTTTCTTGCTAATTTTATTACCACAAACATTTTGCCTATTTGGACCATCCTACATAGCTTAATGTAATCATCAACATCTTCTACAAAAATCTTAGTAGTCATATCACTTTAAAGATAATAATACCCATCTGATGAAAAAGACAAAAACATATATATATATACACATATATATATATATATATATATTTCTTGGAACAATAGGAGTGGTGGTTTACTACTTTATGCATACATATATGTATATATATCTACATTTACATTACCTTAATATTAATATTGGTTTGAGTAAAATTCGAGATACCATATTTTATGGTTCATGGATTGGGGTTATTGTCTTAATTTTTTTGCTTAACCTGGTCCTTTACTTATATCAGTATCAGACTGGTACATATTTTTCCATAGAGAACTTACTCTCAGATGTTCCAATTACTTGTTGAAATAGAATATCCAAAGTGCCAAAATGCTTACTATTGTAATCTTTTATGCATATGCAATTAGGAGGACATGCTTTGACAATATCTATGGTTCTTGGTTGGCAAACCAACGTCAAGAAGAGTATTTTGTACAAGATGGAAGAAGTTGTTATTTATTGGGACATATTTTGTACAAGTGGGGTTTTGAAATTTTGTTGTGTAGAAGGTACATATTTTATTAGTGGGGTTTTGAAATTTTGTACAACTCTTTAACATTTTGTGGAATTGATGCCGAAGAATGGAACACTATGGTGGGGTTTGTTTTATAAGAGGTTCAGTTCTGAAATGGTAATAAAACATTTAAATGAATCAGATATAAGTGGTGATTAAGAGCTTAAAATAAAAAAAACAGACAAGGCACTAGGTGAACTTATGACAAGGAAGAACATTCAATGACACGAAAATTTAATAACTTTAAAGAGAATTGATTTTTTTTGTTATGTGAAATTTAGTTCATTATAGGATTTTATGCTTGATATTACTAGAATATTATTTGAAATGGGCTTAATATATGTAGTCATTTAAAATTTTCCTTGATGAGGCCTATAGATAAAATTTCATTCTTGACGATTAACAACGAAATGCTTTTAATTATTTTGAATACCTAATATCTACACCAAATCATTTTGCAACCGGCAACAACCCATTTTTTTATTTGAAGAGTGGATATTTTACTAACACTAACAAGATATTACAAAACAAAAATAGCCAAGGTGAGATTTTTGTAGCCACATATCCCACCGAGTATCTGACAATATTATCTCAAATCAACGCCATCCTATGTTTGTTGATGCCGAATAAAGCCTTGTTTCAAAAGGACCAGATGCACCACAAGGTCGTATGCATAACCGCCTCCACACAATCCCTCTCCCCTTTTTTCAGTCTTAAGTCTCACAATGTTGTCTAGCTCTGCCAGTCTTGAAGAGTGTTAAAAAAGGGAATATTCAAGTTCCACTACCAACCACCGTCGACATGAACCACCGTCGATTATTGGCGATCTGAAGCACTGTTGACCACCATTGATCTGAACCATCGTTGATATGAACCAGTGCCAGCCACGATCGATCTTAACCATCATTGATAAGAACCACCATCGACCACTATCGATCTGAACCATGTTAGTTGGCTTTCGAATTCAAAATATCCAAAAAGGATATTTTAGTCATTTACCAATATTTCAATTCCATAGTTACATTATGTGAACGAAACAGACAGATTCTAATTTCTTTGACATATTCCATTATAATGTTTGTCAACCGAACATGTGGTCAAGTTCAAACCTGATAAAATTTAATTTCAACTTTTTCAAAGTCAAATAACTTAGACAAGTTTTATTCCAACCAAAAACACACTACAAACAAGTGGCTTTTAGTTTTACACTAAAAAATTACTCAGAGAAATTTTAGTCTTTAATTATCCACATAAGATTTTTGATTCTTTCATGGTGTGTTAACTTCCTTTCTTCCAAGGTATTATTGGTTTGTTGTTGTTTTTTTCTTTGCTTCAAGATGTTTTTAAATATATAATTTTTATATACAGTAATACTTCTTGCCTATAATATTTTTATAAAGTTACATCTTTACTTATAAATTACAACCAAAAATAAATGTTTGTGTTTTTATTTTAGTTTGTTCGAATTCTCTTATTTCAAATTAAGTGATTAATTTTTCAATTTATCTTGGATTATGGATCGAACGATGAAAATTTATTTAGTCATTATTAAGGACACAATTGTTAATCGGTTAATGTTAATTTAAGAGACCCCATAAACACTTAAGAGGTAAGTTTGACCCCTTAATAGACATTAATAGTTGATGTCTTAATTTTTATTACAATATTGTAAGTTTCATATTTGCATGTAAATTATATATTCAACAAATGTTGTGTGTGTATATATAAGAAAATCAACGAGCGTCATCTAGATATGACAACGATCCAAAGGCCTGCAAAACATGAATTATTTTTACTTTTGAAATTTTAAGAAGTAATCGCGGTTAAAAAATGAATTATTAGTTTTTTTCTTAAAAACTTAATATATAACTTTATTTAATACTATGAAACAACCCGCAATTTTAAATAACATATATATAACACGAAAATTGTACACAATACGTAGAGATTTTGTGTAATTTTTTGCTCCAACATCATCTTTAAAACTTTTTTCAAAATGAAGAAAGCATGAAAATGATTAAAAAAAAATTTCAAATTTGAATACATCTTAAAAGATAAAAACCATGAGATAAAAACTATTTTTTATTATGTCTCACCAATAAGAAAAATTGAAATTAAATGTTTAAATAAGATAAATAATATTTTATTAAAAATATAGAATATTTTTATAATATAACGAATTTTATAATCTTTAAAATGAAGATGCTTTTGGAGTCGAATGTAATCTCTTTTATAGATTTATAAATTTGATTCTTTATTTTGAAGAAATTTATGGCAGAAACACGTGCTTTATGACACAGGTGATGTACTATATATATATATACACTATTTTAATAACCATTTAGACCAAAAGTCTTAATTACAAGTCATAAGTAGTTGTACACAATGCATAATATGTTGTATTTAAGACATTTGATCAAACCAATATATGAATAGTATAGAATCAGTTTAAAGTCTTAAAGATAACTTCTCATGGATAATGTACAACCAATTTATGCACCAAATTTGAAAATCTCTTAATTACATTTTTTGAAGCATATTGTACAAATTGTTTATGCATACCCTTTGGATTATCAAAGCTACATCTTGTGTGTTCCCAATATTTAGGATCAGAAGGGTTTCCTAAAATGTACCAGATTCATATTCAAATTCATAAAATCTCTATGAAATCTTTGACCCTTGCACCAAATTCAAAATTCAAATAATCTTTCTGCTTCCACCTTTCAAATCTTTGATTTCTTCTCTTTGCTTCTACATTTCAGGTGTTATCTCCATCTCTTACTTTTATCAAGTTTTTTTTTTTTGCTTACCTCACTTCAGACATTCAGTTTTTCAAAGTAGACTGAACAAGAGAAAAGCTTTTGGTATTTCCATGCCATCAAGAACCAGCCGGTGGAAATGGGTTTTTTTGTGTGTCTATGGCTAGATCTCGATCTCTAAGGTATGTATATCTCCTTTATGTTTTTTTGTGAGTTTTTGTGTTTCTGAAACAGCCATCTCCTTTTTCCCTTTTTGCATTAATTAGTAGTTAGTGTAGAAGAAGAATTATGAGTATCCACTTACAGGTGAAGAGTATATGTGTTAGAAACCCAATATGTGTGTTGTTATTTTTCCATTCGATCTTGCTACCACACAATACTAACCTTCAACTTTACATATCGGTTGACTTGCAAAATAACCGTGCAAACTCATGATTCAGAGCTAAGCTAATGTTTCAGAATTGTGATTCATCCGTGCTGCATCGCGCGGGTACACTACGGGTAGATATATATATATATATATATATAGGAATGTTCAAATGAGAACTTTGTTTTTTTAAAGAAACAAATGAACAATTGTGGATCACATGTGATGTGAGTCTCATATATTATTAAATCATTTATGATTTAATTTAATTTAATATTAAATCATAAATGATTTAATATTATGTGGGACCCACATCATATGTGGTCCCAAATGAGTTCCTTTAAATTGATAGTGTTCTCGTATGATTCCTCCCCTTTATATATATATACAGGGGAGGGATCATACGAGAACACCCCCGCTTTAAAGAAACAAAGAACTTCATCACACGTACATACGTACCTACATAATATTAAATCATTTCTGATTTAAATTTAAATCATATTAAATCAGAAATGATTTAATATTACGTGGGACCCATATCATATGTGGTCCACAAGGTGTTCCTTTGTTCCTTTAAATTTACAAAGTTCTCATTTGAACCTTCCTCTATATATATATATATATAGGAGAGAGATCATACGAGAACCACCCATTTTCAAAAGAATAAATGAATACATTGTGGACAACATATGATGTAGATCCCACATAATATTAAATTATTTCTGATTCAATGTTAAATCAGAAATGATTTAATATTATGTGGGACCCACATCATATGTAGTCCACAAAATGTTCCTTTATTTTTTTAAATTTATAAAGTTCTCATTTGAATCTTCCTCTTTATATATACAGGTATATATGATGCCAGGTTTAGTTTTTAAAATTATTATCATCTACATACACCAGCTAGGCCTGGCCTTGTCAAATCAGTAAATATGGTCAACCCACTAAGATTTTGATTGCCTTATATTATGAGTTAATGATTAAACAGGTTACTTTTAGAACATATTTATCAAATATGTGTATTTTTAAACATATTTATCAAATAAGTGTAGTAATCTATTTAACGGGGATTTTAGTGTTTTTTTAAACCAAATTTTTATTGCTTTTTTTTTATTGTTCTTATTTTTCAATTAAAGAATGTGTAAAACTAATTATAGCAATTATCAAAAATTAAATAAAAACAAAATCCATCCTAATCTAAACCCACGAGAACACCCACACCCCAAAAGGAAAACCCATCTTCTCCATTAAACCCTAATTCAGCATCTGTAATTTATCATTTTCTCCGCCATTCCCAACCTAACGCCGGTGACCATACTACCTGTCTCCCTCCGTACAACAATATTGTATCCTCCATCTTCATCAAACACCACCACCACGTCGCCACAAAACCCATCAAACACCACCACCATGTCGCCACATCCAGATTCGCGCTAGGTACACCATCTCCTACTTCGTAAGGTGTCTTTGTTCTCTCTATCTCCCTCCCTCCATCTCTCGCTCCTCTCTTGTTCTCTCTTGCCTTGAACTCTCTAATTTTTTTTTTATCTAGATCTAGATTTCCCTCTTCCCAACGATTCCTTTCTTACATCGATCCCCCCCCCCCCTTTTTTTACAAAAAAAAGAATCTAATTTCAGTTTCTAGTTTGAAAGCATTGTTGATGTTCTTCAGAGATTGGTGTCCATTGATAAAAATAAAGTATCAACTTGAGATTAGAGGGAGAGTGTTATGGATATCCATTAATTCAACACGAGGGATTTTCATTATTTTTGGTTCATTTCATCACCGGAGAAGACGATCGACTGTGTATCTGTGGAAGAAGACGTTTTGGACGGGATAGATCAGGGATGAATAATATTGATCTCTATTATTTAATAAAAATAACGGAAAAACAAAAACAAGTAAAGACCAGGGACGAAAAGCGAAACAAAATGGAAACCACAGGATGAAAAAATCAATTTTTAAAGACCAGGGACGAAAATCATAGTCTATTCTAAGTTAAATTAAAAAGTACTTTGGTAAATAAGTTTAAAAGTACACTTATTTAGTAAATATGTTTAAAAAATACACCTATTTGATCAAAAACTCATTATATTCTGTGTTGTGTCAATTTATTTTAGTTTCTTTTTTCTTTCCTTTTATTTCTCTTGTTTATTTCACTTTTTGGTTTTTAAGTATATAAATTTTTAGAGTAAATCTCATGTTTGATCCGCTTGGTTAATTATTTTTAACATTTTTTGTTTTTATGTTAAATTTAATAGATCATGTCTTTATAGTTGTATCCTTTAACCAATTACATCCTTATATGTTGGATTTTTTAATTAATCGGTCCATAATAAATTAACATTTTAGGTATCTATAGTTGTATTAAAGACCTACTTGTAAAAATGTACATTATTCCACAAGAACACAAATGTCGGGATTACAATCCTTGTTTTTAAAGTATTTCATACATTTAAGAAAATATTATACAATTGTAGGATCGTGTGAAAAGTTGGGTTAAGGTGAGAACTGAGATGCGTAAAAAATATATATACCGTTGATGACGTTTAGACTGTGTTTGGCAAACTAGCTTATAAGCTAGCTACTAGCTTGAAAAGCTAGCCGATAAAAAATTCATGTTTGACAAAACTAGCGTATACGAATTTAAAATGACCTAAAATGGTCTTCTTGAAAAATAAAAATAATAAGTAATAATTAATACTATTAAGGGTTATACTTGGAAAAAATGACAATAAACTTTCAAAACGCTGTTTCAAGTAGCGTTTCAATAAACTAGCTTATAAGCTAGCTTATGGTTTGCCAAACGTGTACACTGAAAATAAGCTAGTTTTTAAGTGAATTTTTTTTACCAAACATAGCCTTAATCTCAAACCCACCCATAAATCGTGCTTCATACGGGGGATTGATCCGGTGTATTTCATATTAGTGTATCTCAACCTTATTTGCATCCAAGAGTGAAGATATTTTCTTAAGCTTCTCACCATAACTCGTTTTTTCACCAAAATCCATCCCCATATTATACATCCCTTATAAATATTTAATTTTAAAGACTTTTCTTAATTAAAATAACAAAATATCATTTATCATTCGTAAACAATTATTTGTAGTATATCATTTATTTTTGGGGAAATTTTCCTTATATTTTTAGCAAGAAATTTAGGATCTTGTAAGACCATGTTGTTTTTGTGAAATATGTTAGATCGTTTTTTTACACTTAAAATTTTAAAACAAAACATTGTTAAACTTCAGTTTTTTATTTTATAATCTTTTACTGTAAAGTTTTAAGTATAAAATCACAGTCTTATAAATCTCACAAAAACAAACTCTTCTTACATGAACCCAACCCAGTCTACCAAACCTTACCAGCTATATGTTTTATGCTTCAAATTTATAAAATTAAAAGTATTTTAATTATTTGTTGATCTTTTTAATTCAAATCTGAAAAGAAATCTATACGGCCAAGTTCGTTGTTGAAGCCCCTTCCCATTATACATAATCACCATCAGGGGCGGAGCCACACAGGGACCAGAAGGGACCTGTGCTCCCCCTCACCTTTTTTTATACATGTAGCCCACTTGTTTTTTTAGTGAAAGCCCAATTATTTTTTTGTAAATGGCCCCTCCTTGTCCAGTAAAAAAGTTGAAACACGGTAAATCCTTCCTTGGCGCCTGATTTGAAACACGGTAAATCTTCATGTCTTCTTCACCAAATCCAGTCACCACCACAGCTTCTCACACCGGCGCGGCGACGGTCACCGGCGATGGTCTCGATCGTTCACGTTTGACGTCTGCACCAGCACCACACAGGCACACAACACTGAACTTTTCATCTAAACAAGTCAAGGTTCGATTTTTCATGTTTAATGTTTTGAATGTGTTTAGAAGTTAGAAGTTTAGAACTCGATTTTATGTTTTGATATGTTAAAATCAGCCTGGGATTGATTACTTGAATGCCAATTTCCATCAGAACATCACAATTATACTTTCTCAGTTATTCACTTTTTGACTTGTTTCAATTTTTTACTTTCTGAGTTATTCACTTTTTGTGACTTATGATTGTTGTTGGTCAGATGGTGCCTAGTATTTAATTGTTAAGTTATTCACTTTTTGTTATTCACAACAATGAGTTATTCACACTGAGTTATTCACTTTTAGTCATTCACAATAAGTTATTCACTTTTTGTTCACATTGAGTAATGGTTCACATTGAGTTATTCAATTGTTTACTTTCTGAAGTCTCAAGCTAATTTAAAAAAAGTTAACAGTTATGGATAAGTATTTAATTAAAAGAAAAGTAATTGGGGATTCATCATCGATACCGGATAAGAACGACATTGATAAAAGTAAACAAAGTCGTGTGGAACCCAACTTAAGTGATCTTCCTGCTGACCCTGGTTTACGGAAATGGATTTTAGATTACGATTCTAATATTCGCGATGAAGTTCGTATAGCATACCTGTTAAAAGGGACTTGTCAGGTCCATAACCATGATTTTCCTTACACGTTATTTGGGAAAAAACCACGAAGATTCAACCCTGCTTGGTTTGACGAATTCTCTACTTGGCTTGAGTATAGTGTAAGTAAAAATGCAGCTTACTGTTTATGCTGCTATCTTTTTAATCCAAGTGTTGGAGATCAAAGAGGCGGTGATTCTTTTGTTGGTTTAGGCATCACAAATTGGGCGATTGTGGCCGTGGGGATTGTGGCTGCTAGGTTCCATCCACAAATGATTAAATATTATATATTTCAATCAATTAAATACTTTCTACCTTTTTTTTTGTCAAATATTATATATAATTTAACATATATACGTATATATATCTAATAAATTACAAAATATTTATTTTTTGTATTTGTCATGTAATATTTATTTATATGTTATAGCAAAATAAATATAGTTTTCTGATAATTGTTCGGAATGAAATCAGGGTTCTGAATGGTTAAGGAAAACCATGATACAATTTTGTATATGATTCTTGTTTTTAATGTCTTTTTCAATGGTCATATCGCCAAAAGAAATTACCGGACACCCTTCGTATATGACACGACTTCGGGTCCCTCTTATTTTGTGAGGAAGAAAAAGCTTTCAATCGTATCACACGATAACTTAATTTTTGTCACTCCTAGGTGGTATACCCAACATCACCAGGTGAGAAGTGTAAAAAGTGAAATCACTTTTAATCTCAACCGGCTTCATATATAATATTTTAATATGTTAATGTTTTAAATGGCAGGAAACAGAAATAGAATCGGAAAGGGGTAAACAAAAAAAAAGAGTAATGGTAATAAATATGGATTTCAAGGTCCATTAAGAGCACCGGATGATTTTGTTAGAGCTTCCACGAGCTACGACGATTGCCAACCAAAGATGTGCAACGATTACAAGCGGACGGGCTATTGTCGGTATGGTGATGCTTGTAGATTTCATTCCAATCCAAATCCCTGCAAATCCAAATCCTTCCATGAAATCCAAATCTCTCAAAAACAATCATGCAAACCAAACGTACTCTAACGAAAATTCTGAATTTCATGGAAATAATTCCCTGATCTACTAAGGTCCCATTTGGTTTGCGAGATTGAATTTGATTTATAGGGATTTGGAATTGAATTCAGTTCCAATATAAGATATGAAAATTTGGGAAGAATGATTTTCATCTTGTTCAAGATATTCGTTTTAACAGCCCAAAGAACTGGCATGTTGATGATAATAGGGCCAATGGTACCCCTTTCTTGTTTTAATTGTTATGTATTTTGGTTCCTTTCATACACACCATAAAAGATAATAAAATATTGCTCTTTTAAAAATAGCTATAAGAAGAGGAAAAAATGTGTAAGAATTTAAATGTAAGGGATGTATCTTATATTTAATATTTTAATTGTTTTCTTAATATTAAATAAATTTATTTTTGTAGTATACTAGTTATGTACCCGTGCAATGTGACGGGATGCAAAAAAAACGTACAACCAATTACATGTTGACAAATTTAGGTAATTTTAGTTGTTTACTTACAATTGTAGTTTATAAGAGACATTTTGTACCAAGGATTTGATGCCTCTCTATCAAAGGGATTATCTTTTAATAGATGACTTTGATTACATTAAAGACTACAAAATTCAGATTTTGCTTCTAACCTCTAAAATTAAAACCATCAATGGACTTAGATTTTTAGTCAAGTAGGTGAGCTTATCTCTTTAAGGTCTACAAAATTGTTATAAACAATGGTTTGTAAACAAAACTGTTATAAACAAAGGTGTCACTTTATCTCTTTAAGGTAGATTTATAAAGGTCTACAAAATTGTTTGATATGTTTTTAGCCAAATTCCATCTTTGAGATTTTTGAAACAATAGTGTGTAAAAGGTCTTATAGATATATTGATCTATCTAACATTAAATAAAAAATTAAACAAATTAGGTGAATACAAGATACTATACCAACCAAACTTTTTTCCTTTTTCCAGGCCGGTGATAAGTTATAAGTCAATAAGCTCATCCAACACACCCTAAAACATGGTTATGAAATGAAGAAAAAACAATAAATTCACAGACCCAACAGAAGTCGACTTAATCGCACAGATGAAAAAATTGTGTTGTCCAGATTAAGCCAAAAAAAAGACTTGCCTACCCTTGACCTACACCCCTCTTCCACATTACAAACACACACACCTCCTTCTTCCATCATCACATGTTGCCTCCTTCATCTCCATGTCCATACTTCATCGCCATCATCACATGTTGCCTTTTTTCATCTGGCTCGATATTATCTTTCGATTTAAAGATTTTGGTTCTTGTTTTTTTCCGTTTCTTGTAATACGATCAGTCTGGCTTATTGCACTTGCAACCAAAGTCGACAGTGGGACCCATCATACATTGCCCCTGAGGTTCTATCCCGTAAACAATATGATGGCAAGGTACTTTATATATATATATATATATATATATATATATCGAATGCTTGTAGGAGCTTACCCTTTTGAAGATCCTCGAGACCCTCGAAATTTCCGTAAGACGATTGGGGTAAAATAAAGTTTGACTTTTATTGTCAAACTATAAATTTCAAGATACCAAATTGAAATGGATTTGCTACAAATCATATATAGACATCAGAAATTTCAAGATACCAAATTGAAATTATGGCATTGGATGGTTGTTATGATATGCAGAGCATCATGAGCGTTCAATACTCGATACTTGATGATGTGCGTGTTTCCTATGATTGTAGACAACATCTTTCTCATATCCATCGCCTGCTTCATAGATTCTGCTTTCGTTTTCTTCGATCCACATTTCCTAGCCGCTGATGATGATTCAGAAGCAACAATTAGGGATCTGGTAGATCGATTCCATCAAAAACTTAATAGACATAAGAAAGGATTCCGTGAATTTAGAGTTCAAGAAACCCCAAGTTGTATTATAGAAACGTACCAGGAGCGAAGAATCAAAAGATGCAGAGGGCAAGGGCGAGGTCGAGAGTGGGAGCCAGGGATGCAGATCGATAGAGCCGATGAATCATCATCTTCAATGGTCACCTTGGGGATGGGGAGAAGACATAGAAGTATGAGAGGAGAAAGAGTGATCTGTGAACCGTCACCTTGGGCCTTAGGGAACGTATGCTGGTCTTGGGAAGACAAACCCTGGATTTAGCATAGATAAGTTTTAAAGAAGGGTGCTTAAAAGGTTGTGCAATGGGTCATGGGGAAAAGCAATAGTTTTGTAAGAGATTAAGAGATTGTGTATTAGATGGTTGTACAATGGGTTTAAGTGCTTGTTTTTAAGAGAAAAACAAATCTCTTTTATTAAGTAGTATAGATATTTTAGGTGATTTGATATATAATTTTGTAAGTGTGTACATTTTTATTTATGTAGTGTATTTTTGAAACGTTTATTTAATAATGTGGATGTAGTATTATTAGGATTTTATCCAAAGCAACAAATTTATATTATATAAAGTAAGAGAATAATCAGCTTTCAGAGTTTTTGCGAAAATAACTCATTCGGACGTCCTCCAGAGGCGACCAAAGCATTTAGGGGTTACCTGATGAGGGGTCACATCATGACATATTCAAAACCATTAAAAACTATATTATTTTAGAGGGGTTTTCCTTTTACACTCTACTCTACCATACACCCTACTCTATAATGTGAATGATAACACTTACAAAAAGTCAAAATAGACATGAATATCATAATCTTATTGATGAATATGATTTAGAGTATGGTGCAAAAGGTAGCACTCTATTTTAGAAAAAGTAGACTTCCACAATATATGTACCCGGTCGCCCACATGGGGCATTGTTGAACCCTATGTTGTATTATTTGTCTAATACACTAATACCCTTATACACTCAAATTTTATTTGATTTTCAACATTTTACCCGATTTTCAATATTTTATCTGATTTTTGTCCTATTTGTCTGATTGTAGACGGACGATTCACTAATGCCCTCATATTATCAAATTTTATTTGATTTTCAAAATATTTTCTTTCTTTTGACACGACAACTCAATGATATTTTCTTGTACTAAAAATTTATTTGATTTTATCTGATTTTTAAGATTTTTTTAATTTGACGCGATAACTCAATGATATTTTCTTACACTAAAATTTTATCTGATTTTAACTGATTCTCAAGATTTTATCTGATATCAAATATTTTATCTGATTTTCAAGATTTTATTCGAGAAAATCAGTTAAAATCATAAAAATCAGATAAAAAGTGTACAAGAGTATTACTATATCAGGCAAATAAGACAAAATAGCAGTCAACGTTGCCCCATGGTGGAGACCGATGTGACCATTAATCAGGTCGCCCCATATGCTCTGGTCGTCCCTGGAGGGTAACTGAGCGGGTTATTTTTGCATTCATCCGGAAATTCGATTGAGTGTGATCCAGTTGAAAATTAATCTCTTTTTGTAGATCAAACATTTGATTTGTTCACTGATTGCGATGCTGTTATAGATTTCGAGAATACATACCGAGAATTTGGCTCTAATATTGAATTGTCTGTTCTATTGTGACTTGCTCTTCAGACTTATGGACCAAATATAATGTGGGTCTCACATAATATTAAATCATTTCTGATTTAATCTGTATTAAATCAGAAATGGGTGATTCTCGTATATATATATATATACATATATAGAGAGGGAAGTTCAAGGGAAAATGCTAAAAAAAGAAAACAGAAGAATACCCTGGGAGGCTTCCATGTGAACGATATGCACTAATGCATACCGGTAATTTGTAACATGCATAAGTGAATATTCATCAATGCATCTCTCATTAGAGATGCATTGATGCATAGGAACAAAAGTTACCGGTATGTATCAGTGCATACCGTCCACATGGAAGTCTCTCAGGATGTTCTTCAGTTTTCTCTTTTTTTAACGTTTTCTCTTGAACCTCCCTCTCTCTCTCTCTCTCTCTCTCTCTCTATATATATATATATATATATATATATATGAAAATTCAAATACGAACTCAAAATTGGTTGTGATTGTGAGAACAAATGAGAGTGTAACATTATATGTATACATACATATACTTTAAAATATATATGTATATATATCTAATAAATTACAAAATATTAGATATATATATACATACTTATTTGAACCCGCCCCTATATATATACATACATATAATTTAACATATATATGAATATATATCTAATAAATTACAAAATATTAGATATATATATATATACATACTTATTTGAACCCGTTCATATATATATATACATACATATAATTTAACATATATATGTATATATATCTAATAAATTACAAAATATTTATTTTTTGTATTTGTCATGTAATATTTATTTATATGTTGTAGCAAAATAAATATAGTTTTTTGACAATTGATCGGAATGAAATCAGCGTTCTGAATGGTTAAGGAAAACCATGATACAATTTTGTATACGATTCTTGATTTTAATGTCTTTTTCACAGGTCGCATCGCCAAAAGAAATTACCGGACACCCTCCGTATATGACACGACTTCGGGTCCCTCTTCCTTTGTGAGAAAGAAAAAGCTTTCAATCGTACCACACGATAATTTAATTTTTGCTACTCCTAGGTGGTATACCCAACATCATCAGGTGAGAAGTGTAAGAAGTGAAATCACTTTTAATCTCAACCGGCTTCATATATAATATTTTAATATGTTAATGTTTTAAATGACAGGAAACATAAATAGAATCATAAATGGGTAAACAAAAAAAAAAAGAGTGATGGTAATAAATATGGATTTCAAGGTCCATTAAGAGCACCGGATGATTATGTTAGGGCTTCCACGAGCTACGACGATTGCCAACCAAAGGTGTGCAACGATTACAAGCGGACTGGCTATTGTCGGTATGATGATGCTTGTAGATTCCATTCCAATCCAAATCCATGCAAATCCAAATCCTTCCATGAAATCCAAATCCCTCAAAAATAATCATGCAAACCAAATGGACTCTAAGGGAAATTCTGAATTTCATGGAAATGATTCCTTGATCTACTAAGGTCCCGTTTGGTTTGCGAGATTGAATTTGATTTATAGAGATTTGGAATTGAGCCAAATTAACAGATCTCGGCCCTTGATCTGACCCAAATTGAATTCGTTCTTTAAACATGGCTTGACGGGTAATTAGCCAAGTTTATCACTACCGCTTATTTCTTCCATCCTTTGTTAATCCAAATCTTCTCTGAAAATCAAACTCTCTCTGGAAATCAAATTTTTCTCTGTTAATCGTATTCATTGCTGTGAAGAAACTTTATTCATCGGATTTGCGACTTCTCACTACAACAAAACGGAGTTTATAGGACGCTTTTTTAGGACATTTTATTAGGAGCGTCCTATAAAACCATTTTTAGGACACTTCTTGAAAAGCGTCCTATAAAACCGAGTCTAATAGGACACTTTCTAAATACGTCATATAAAATCAACTCTAATAAAACACTTTTCTAAAAACGTCCTATAAAATCTAGTCTAACAGGACACCTTTTAAAACGTGTCCCATAAAATACATTTTTATAAATAATTTAAGACATATAATGAAATAGTATTTAATTACATATTTAGGTTAGACACAAATAATTATTTATAAACCATTTAATATATAGGCCCAAAAAAACCATTTATTATATTGGATCTGAAATTATTTTAAGGCAAGGCCCGTTGATTATATTAGACTAGTACCGGACTTGAATCCTTTCATTGATCTCATACTCTCTCTAATCTCTAGTACTGCACTCGTTTCTCATACTTGTCACTCGCTGCTCTCCACCGATCGCTGCTCTCCATCGACTGTGCTCTCCATCGCTGCTGCTCATCCATCGATGCTGCTCATCCATCGATGTTGCTCATCCATCGCTGCTGCTCACGTTAGGGCTCCATTTTCAAGTCAAGGAATCGGCTCTAGGTATAGATAGGTAAATGTTCTTCTGCTTGCTTCTTATGGAATTGACTATGTTTTCATTAGGAATTGAATGTTAAATGTTCCTAGGTTGTTGTGTTAGTAATTTCCATAATTAAGGTACTTGGAGATAAGTCCTACACAAGGGGGTGTTAGGATAATCACTATCTATTAAATACAAGTTGGTATTATAATAGGACTCTAAATACAAGTCGGTATTATAATAGGACTCTAAGTCCTAGTTTTATCTAGTATATATAGATGTAAAGATATCGAGTTATGGTATCGAGAATAGTTGAATAGGAAACGATTGTAACAGAGTTTTGAGTTATTTTCCTTGTTATAATAAGAGATGTTCCTGAAATTCTTTGAATTCTCACTTTAATTTTATGTCAATTGCTTTCAATAATTGGTATCAGAGCCACGTTAAAATAATGACAGGCTCCACCTCTACTACAGAGACGGGCGACGCAAAGGGAGGATCATCCTTTTCGTTCCAAGTTCCGATGTTGAATGCTACAAACTATACGGTGTGGGCAATCCGCATGAAGGTGATCTTAAACGTACTTCAAGTATGGGATGTCGTGGATCCAGGAGCGGATGACCCAAAGAAAAACAATATTGCCATCGATGTTATCTTCCAGGCAATTCCCGAAGACCTTATCTTACAAGTAGGTACGATGGGTACAGCAAAAGCAATCTGGGAGGCTATCAAGAGCCGACATCTAGGGGCAGACAGAGTAAGGGAGGCTCGTCTACAAACCTTAATTACCGAGTTTGATAACCTGAAGATGAAGGAGACGGGCACTATTGACGAATACGCAAGTCAATTATCCGGAATCGCGTCAAAATCTTCTTCCCTTGGAGAAACTCTTGACGAAAAGAAACTTGTTAAGAAATTTCTCACCAGTTTACCGAGAAGATTTATACACATAGTGGCGTCGATCGAGCAAATTCTTGACCTCAAGACTGTCAGATTCGAAGATGTTGTCGGACGACTGAAAGCATACGAGGAGCGCATCCGCGAAGATGAACCTGCCAGTAATCAGAGCAAGTTAATGTTCCACAAGGCGGAATCTTTCACTCGAAATTCTGAGTCGAGCAAGAGTGGACGAGGTTGCGGGTCGGGAAGAGGTCGCGGAAGCTGCCAAAGATACTCTCAGATTCAGCAAAATCGACCAGCACCTACGGTCAATGCTGAGATCGACAGATCAAAAGGAAAAGGTAAGGATCAATCCAAAGTAGAGTGTTATAGATGTGATCAGTTTGGTCACTTTGCGTCTACGTGTCCGAATCGGAAGGCAAAACAAGCCGAGGCTCATGTAGCTGAAGTCGAAGATCATGACCCACAACTATTTATGCACAAGACTCTATACGAAACTGTCCTACTAAACGAAGAAAATGTGATACCGAGTAGGTACGAAACCCACGATGACAAAGGCGACATTTGGTATCTAGATAATGGCGCGAGCAACCATATGACGGGTAACCTATCTTTCTTCACCGAGATCAATAAACGGATAGGAGGGAGACTTAAATTCGGTGATGGCTCGTGTGTGGAGATACGAGGCAAATGGTCCATTCTGTTCATAGCAGAAGGAGGTGAGAAAAAATTACTTATCGATATTTATTATATACTAGATCTTAAAGCCAATATAATAAGTTTGGGGCAAGCAACGGAATGTGGGTGTGAAGTTTCCATGAAAGATGATCTTTTGCTCTTGTTCGATAGTCGAAAGTCACTTATATTCAAAGTAAAAAGATCAGTGAATAGACTTTACAAAACCAAGATTACGGTGGGGAGACCGGTTTGCCTACATAGCCGACTTAGTGAGCAACGGTGGTTGTGGCATGCTAGACTTGGACATGCTAACTTCGACACAATCATGATGATGGCAAAGAAATGGTTAGTCACAGGTTTACCGGTAATCGAAGGAGGCAAGCAACTATGCGAGTCATGCTTGGTTGGGAAACACTCACGAAGATCTTTTCCCAAGACTTCACTGTATCGAGCTAATAAGATCTTGGAGCTCATACATGGAGATCTTTGTGGTCCAATATCACCTCCTACGGCAGCCGGAAACATGTATATCTTCGTTCTAGTTGATGACTACTCACGATATATGTGGTGTTATCTAATGAAGGAAAAGAGCGATGCAATAAACTACTTCAAAAAGTTCAAAGCAATGGTTGAAAACGAAACCGGTAAGTCCATTCGGGTACTTCGAACAGATAGAGGTGGTGAATATACTTCCCGAGACTTTAACAATCTGTGCGAAGACCACGGGATGATAAGGCACCTCACGGCTCCATACACGCCACAACAGAACGGTGTGGTGGAAAAATGAAATCGTACCCTTCTCGAGATGATATGAAGCATGTTGAAGGCGAAACAAGTTCTTAATTACCTATGGGGAGAAGCCGTGAACCATGCGACCTATATTATAAACCGGATCCCGACGAGAGCAGTAAAAGATTCGACACCGTACGAGTTGTATTATCGTCGTAAGCCTGATGTCGAGCACATACGAGTGTTTGGATGCGTGGCCTACGCAAAAACAGTCAGGACACTTTTGAAGAAGCTCGAAGATCGCTCCAAGAAGACAGTGCACTTTGGATCAGAACGAGGATCCAAAGCCTACCGTTTGTTCGAACCAAAAAGTCGACGAATCATCATATCGCGAGATGTAAAGTTTGACGAAAACTCAAACTGGAACTGGGATGAAGAGCCTGACTCAACATTGAAACCGGGTATGTTTTGGGTGCACTGGTCAAGTCTCGTTGACACTGGAGACGGACCGGTTGCGGACGGGTCAAACCATGTCGATAATGAGCAAGGATCCGAAGTGGATGAGGACAACGGCGGAAGTGGCTTAGGTCTGCAAGAGCCGCCTGCATCATATGAACCCGAAGAAAACCACGATGCTCCTCCGCCTCGAAGGTCAAATCGGACCCCCCAGCTCCCACGAAGGTATGACGACTTTGAGGTGAATTTCTACGTTGAGAACATTCATCTACTATTATCCCTTAATAATGATGAGCCATCAAACTACCATGAAGCTAAGAATAATCCAATGTGGGTAAAAGCTATGAAAGAAGAAATTGATTCGATTGAAAAGAATGGCACGTGGAAGCTAGTCACGAGACCGAGCGATACGACCATTATTGGATTAAAATGGGTATTCAAGGTAAAGAGAGATGCAAACGGTTCAATAAGCAAGTACAAAGCAAGGATCGTGGCCAAAGGTTACCTTCAACAACCAGGGATTGACTATGATGAAGTATTCGCACCGGTGGCCCGCATTGAAACGGTTCGAATTCTTATAGCTCTCGCAGCCTCAAAAGGGTGGGAATTGCACCACCTTGATGTGAAATCCGCCTTTTTACATGGAGAACTCCAAGAACAAGTATATGTCCATCAACCGGAGGGCTTTGTAAAGAAAGGGCACGAAAACTCAGTATACAAACTGATAAAGGCGTTATACGGCTTAAGACAAGCACCTCGCACTTGGAATATGAAACTTGACGGAATCTTGAAGAAAATGAAATTCCAAAGATGTGTACAAGAACAAGCGGTATATCGAAGAAGCATAGGAGCTGATCTTATCATTGTTGGAGTGTACGTCGATGATCTCGTTGTTACCGGAACTAGCACATATATCATATAAGAATTTAAGCAAGCCATGAGTACAAAGTTTGATATGACCGATTTGGGTGTGCTCACATACTACCTCGGTATCGAGGTATATCAAAGAAAGGAATATATCATAATCACTCAAGAAGGTTACAAAGAAGGTGCTCAAAGATGCAGGAATGATTGACTACAACTCCACACTAGTTCCTATGGATGCAAATGTGAAATTCTCAAAAGGAGAAGGCGAGGAAGATGCTGAAGTTACAGAATATCGCAGCCTAGTGGGAAGACTTAGATATTTGCTACAAACAACACCGGATCTCTCATATGCGGTAGGCATTGCAAGTCGGTACATGTAAACGCCGAAGAAATCACACATGGTAGCAATAAAGCAAATCCTAAGGTATGTGAAAGGAACTTCGGGTTATGGTATTAAATATGCTCGTGGAGGAGACATAAACTTGGTCGGATACAGTGATAGTAGTAAACAATGTTGATCAAGATGATGGGAGAATCACAACCGGACATGTTTTCTACATGGGAAAGTCGCCTATTACTTGGTCCTCGCAAAAGCAAGAAACGATAGCATTATCTTCGTGTGAAGTGGAATACATGGCTGCAAGTTCTGCAAGTCGTCAAGCAGTTTGGCTACGTGAATTACTTGGAGAGTTGACCGGATCAAAGTTTCCAGCGGTGTCGATTAAAGTAGATAACACATCCGCAATTGCTTTGGTTAAAAATCCAGTTTTTCATGGACGAAGCAAGCACATAAAACCTCGATATCACTACATTCGTGAAAGAGCTGAGGAGAAAGAGATCGAGGTGGAACACATTAGCGGGAACGAACAACGAGCAGATATTTTGACAAAAGGACTTGCTAAGATCGAGTTTGAAGAAATGCGCAAGCTCCTTGGTGTGGAGGATCTCTCAAGTCGTATTCCGAAATTAGGGGGTGATTGTTAGTAATTTCCATAATTAAGGTACTTGGAGATAAGTCCTACACAAGGGGGTGTTAGGATAATCACTATCTATTAAATACAAGTTGGTATTATAATAGGACTCTAAATACAAGTTGGTATTATAATAGGACTCTAAGTCCTAGTTTTATCTAGTATATATAGATGTAAAGATATCGAGTTATGTTATCGAGAATATTTGAATAGGAAACGATTGTAATAGAGTTTTGAGTTATTTTCTTTGTTATAATAAAAGATGTTCCTGAAATTCTTTAAATTCTCACTTTAATTTTCTGTCAGTTGCTTTCAATATTTTGTTCGTATGTCAATTGAAATTGCAATTGAAGTTTTGTTATTTACCTATTAATTTCATTAGAAATTGAAATTGAAATTAGGTTTTCCTTAGAAATTGAATGTTAAATTGGAATTTTGTTATTAACCTATTAATTTCAGACGGATATATACCAACATCAATTTTGTTATTAACCTATTTGGTAGTGAATCTGGTGCCTATTTGGTTATTTTTCTTCTATGAGTTGTTTGTTTCTATGAGTTGTTTGTGATATGTGGAGTACTGCTTGATGGTAAGATGTCAACATTCATTACTGTTTTACAAAGATAATGGGATGGTGGGTTTTGCTATTTTATGAAGCATTTATGCATCAGAGTGGGTTTCTTATGTGTCAACAAATCTATTCCCAGTCCTCAAACTAGTGACTGATTCTTCCTTGAACTATGGTGATCATGAATTTTGATAAAAATAAATATGTTATTCCCGTAGAGAGAGCATTAGCAACATATATATATATATATATATATATACACACATATATCGTTTTGAGTGTTTTCGTTTTCTGGAAGGGAGCATTTAGGGCATGTCATCTTAACATTGTGGCTTTCTCTTGATTGATTGTTATGAACATGGAACGTAATCATTAGTTGTTACTAACTACTTTATGAGGAATGGAGGAAAACAGGAGCTACGAAAAATGTCTTCTTTGTATGCAATTGACATTAAAATAAAGTTAACAACAAGTCTTCTACTTCATCGAGACCTCAAATGTCTTTCTAGTGTTTGCTACTATTAGGATCACATAGGACAAAACTAGACAAGTTTCCCCTAAAAGTTGTTTGATATATATATATATATATATATATATATATACATACATGAGATCATGTGAGAAGTGAAGTTAAGGTGAGAAGCTTAAGAAGATTTCTTGATCTTGATCACTTTTAATCTCAAACCCATTCATGAATCGTGCTTGATACGGGGATGGATTCGGTGCATTTCGGTGCATCTCATCTTACTATGCATCCAAGGGTTGAGATCCCTTCTTACCATTAATCTCACCGTAACTTCGATTCTCACCGGAACCCAACCCTATATATATATATATATATATATATGTATATAAAAGTCATAAATGACACAAATAAAAAGTAGAATACTTAAATAATTTAATTATAAGCATTTTCACACAATTTTCATATACATAATAACATAAATATATACATGGTGGTACGAAGGAAAAAAAAGGTCGGGATTTCTTTATTTGATAAACTCATAAACATCTAAGATTAAGGGGTGATTGTTGTAGGTGCAGTTCAAGTAACACCCTAAAATAAGGGTAAACAAATAATTATGAAAATAAATGTTCGGATTAAAATAGATAAACATAATTTCTATTTATTTTGGACCAAAAATCGTTAAGTAAATGATTGAGAGTATTCAATTTGAATGGAGATAAAATATTCCATTTATTTATTTTATATAAATAAATTGGAAGTGAATAATTTGAGTATGGAGACTATGTCCCAATAATTTGAAGAATTGGACTATAGGTGTAGGTAATGGAAAGGAGAAAGACCTGTTGTGCAATACTTTGATAGTTAAGCACCGTTCAGCAAGCTCCGTCTAGATTGATTTTTGTATATTGATGGATTTCGATTGTTCCATCGGTTTCTGTTTTAGATTTATTCACGTTGATATTTGGATA
The DNA here is from genome assembly GCA_036898165.1 of Silybum marianum. NCBI lineage: Eukaryota > Viridiplantae > Streptophyta > Magnoliopsida > Asterales > Asteraceae > Silybum > Silybum marianum. The sequence continues at coordinate 32,801,310 of CM072536.1, forward strand.
CTGATGGTACTGATTTCTTCTTCCATGGCAGCTTCTGTGTTTTTTTTCTTCTACATTGGTGTTTGCTTGTGATTGTGTATCAATTTCTTTTTTCTTTGTTATAGATTCTTAACAACAATTTGAAGAAACTTTGTGTTTTAGAAATAACATTTGGTTTAACAAATAAACATAAATTTATCAAAAACTATATAATTCATTTGAGGGGTAAATCGGTCATTTATGTTATTCAGACTGTTAATTCAGATTAAAAAGTAAACAACTACACCAATTTATTCGGACATACAAATTTATCTGGACAGATAAATTTATCCATACAGGACCTAATAATTTTTTTGGTAAACAGCCCCAAGTCGTCCAAAAAGGGGAAAACACTAGATAAATATGCTATGCAAAACACTCCAAAGGAACGAGACAACACTTTGCAATTCTCTATAACCTTTGTTGCAACTTCTCAAAAGGAATTATTCATATATATATATTTATATATATATATATATACATATATATTGTGTTTTTATGGGAGCATGTGCTTTGGTGTGATACTTTGAAAGAATAGAGCTTAACTATGCATATGTATTGCTAGTCTTTCAATGGTTCATTTAATAATGTAACATTTGGTTAAGCTTCTTATTCACATATTCTGAATTGTTCAGGACCATGTTCTCTTTTTGACACACTAGATTAATTGAATGGTGTTGATTGCAGTTCCCATTTAGAGCTAACTGTGTTTAATAGTTTTTTATCCAATGGCTTCCTTTATGAAGCTTTAACCGTTGCTTCGAGAAATTTATTATAACTATAGGTTGCTTGTTTGTTAGCAATGAAGTAGCAGAGCTGAAAGCTTTGGTATTAGAGGGGCTAGGGTCAAAGGAAAATACTTCTGGTACTTCAAGTGTTCCCATGGAAGTCGTCCTATAGCAACCGACGAACTTCAACCTCTAAAGGTACGTGCCTTTCTAAAACTTAAAATCTTAGGTTATAGTGTTCCATTAATATCTGTATTAGGGGTTGTTTGGTTGATTTTTCGTTAAGTCATGTATAGATTAATCTGGCTGGCTGGATTAAGCTGTCTGTTTAGTCCCTTTAAGCTCATTAAGCTGCTAACAAACAGACCCTTAGTTTCTTAATTACTTAACAAAGGGCCTGTTTGGTAGCAGTTTCACAGCTTATTCGATCAGTTATACATGACTGTTTGATGATAGTTTAATAATATTGAAAGTGGCTTATTTAATAAGTTCCCAATCTATATAGACATATTAATCCACACAAATAGCTTTATTTATTTGTGTGTTTGAAGTATATAATATTTATATACTTCAACCAGTTTCTTGAGTTCACCCATCTAAAAAAATAAAAAATAAATGTTCTTCATTACAGTTTCTTGGTTGGTTTTCCATTCAGTCCTGTATGGTTAAAACTGTCTGTGTGAATGAATCTGTTTGTATAAGATTGTAAAGGTTTTTTAATGGGGAGAGGGGCGGATTTGGAAAAAATTTGGCTTTTTGCATAAAGCTCCCCATGAAAGATTACTAAATAATCCACTTTCTATATCATTAAGCTCCACTACCAGACAGTCACGTATAGCTGTATATTTAAGCTTTGATCATAATGTAGATTATGAAATGTTCTGCCCTAAAAACTCTCTAGTAATCATAAACTTGTGGAATAATGCAAACCAAAACCAATAACATCACTAAGGGGCTGTATGGTTGGTTTTCCATTACCTCTTGTATGGATAAAGCTCTCTGATTGGATTAATCCGTCTGTATAGGTTGAAAAGATTTTTGTATAGATAGAACGAGCCCTTTTTTCATAAATAACTCACGTTTTAAATCATTAAGTCGCAACCAACCAGTCATGTGTAGCTGACAAAATAAGTTGCGAGTCCCATTAAGCTCATTAAGCTGCTAAGAAACATACCCTAAGTTGTAATATAAATTGGTGAAAATCTAACTTTTAAATTCACCAAATCATATCTCTGGTGGAAAACCAACCACTAAATTGACCACTAACTTTATTTATACATGTTTCATATCTTTATTAATTATGTCACAATCTGATTAAGTTATCTGTAATTAGTTTATGTACCATTAAGCCACTTTATGTACCATTAAGCCACTAGCAAACAGTCATGTATAGTTGACTATATAAGTTGCTAGTCCAATTAATCTCATTAAGCTGGTAAGAAACAGACCCTAACTAATCAATTACAATGAACCATTAAGCCATTAAGCCATTGTTTTTATTTAAATGAATTATTTGGTAGCATCTTTCAATTATTGGTTTCATGTTCTATGATCATAGGTGAGTCCATAATACAAATAATTGAACAATAACTTGTTCTTAGAATCTTGTTCTTCAATCACTTTTTTGTAGGTTGGGGATGTTGTTTATCTTAAGAGCATCATAAATTCCATGGAGAATATGGCAAGAGGACGGATCAAGAGCTAAGATCCGGATGAATTGGTTGGTGGTGAGGAGATTGGTCCAAATTGGTGTGAGGTACATGTTCTAGTTGCGATTAATAGGAAGGAACGTTTGATGACCATATGGATTGTTTGTCATAGTTGAAGACGCAATTGGAGCAACAATTGCGTGGCCCTGTCCTTTTACTTTGGTAAGTCTAGAATTTTTTAAAACTTGTTATGATTTAGTAAGTGTAGAATTGTTTATCATATAACTAAACTTATTTGTTCTTTAATTGTAGGTGGTGCATGACGAAGATTGCTCTCTCTTCTTAATAGAGGACAATAAGATTTTGTGCATTTGCGTAATTTTTGTTTAGTACTTAGTTTGTCATGATCCAACTTTGTTCACTGCCTAGTTTGTCATGATCCAACTTTGTAGTAATTTTGTTCTTTAATTGTAGGTAGTTTGTACTCGTAAATTGTACAACATTGAATTTTGGTCTAAAGAATAAATTTGTAAAACTTTCATATATGTTTTTAAATATAATATTACACAAGAATTTTATAATTGGATGAAACGTCCAACATTTTAGTATTTTAGGATGCTTTTGGTGTTACTTATTTTAGTCTATTAGGACACCTTTTAGTTTTAAGTAGTTGATTTGATAGGACACTTTTTAGTGTTTCATAATCTAGTTTATTAGGACACTTTTTAGTGTTGCTTAATCTAGTCTAATAGGACACTTTTTAGTGTTACATAATCTAGTTTGTTATGACACTTTTTAGTGTTACATAATCCAGTTTATTAGAACACTTTTTAGTGTTACATAATCCAGTCTATTAGGACACTTTTTAGTGTTACTTAATCTAGTCTATTAGGACTACGACATTTGTACCATAAGCTTAGAGTCTATTAGGACGCTCAAAAACATCCCACTAACCTATTACAACGCCCTTAGATGAGGCACGCCTACTTTGTGTCCCATAAACTTAAATTCCCTATTAAGCACCCTATTAGGACACTTTTGAGGGTCCTATAAACCCAATTTTGGGGTAGTGTCTGAAACTAAATTGTTAAAAAAAAAATCAATGGAGTCTGCTTCTTCATCAGGAAATTCGATTGAGTGTGACCCAGTTGAAAATTAATCTCTTTTTGTGGATCAAACATTTGATTTGTGCACTGATTGCGATGCTGTTATAGATTTCGAGAATACATAATGAGAATTTGGTTCTAATGTTGAATTGTCTGTTCTAATGTGACTTGCTCTTCAGATTTATGGACCAAATATAATGTGGGTCCCACATAATATTAAATCATTTCTGTTTAATATGTATTAAATCAAAAATGGGTGATTCTCGTATGATCCCTTTGCTATATATATATATAGGAAAGTTCAAATACGAACTCAAATGAGAACCACCCTCCTTAAAAAAACAAATTGTGGACCACATATGATGTGAGTCCCTCATATTATTAAATAATAAATTATTTAATATTATGTGGAACTCACATCGTATGTGATCCACAAGTGTAGCTTTGTTCTTTTAAAAATGCAAAGTTATCATTTGAACCTTCCTATATATATATATATATATATATATGAAAGTTCAAATACAAACTCAGATTTTGTTGTGAACGTGAGAACAAATGAGAGTGTGACACTATATACATACATATAATTTAACATATATATGTATAGACGGAGGTTCAAGGGAAAACGCTAAAAAAAAAAAAATTGAAGAACACCATAAGAGGCTTCCATGTGAACGGTATGCACTGATGCATACCGGTAATTTTTGTTCCTATGCATCAATGCATCTCTAATGAGACATGCATTGATGCATATTAACTAATGCATGTTACAAATTACCGATATGCATATCGTCCACATGTAAGCCTCCCAGGATGTTCTTCGATTTTCTCTTTTTTTTAGCGTTTTCCCTTGAACCTCAATCTATATGTATATATATCTAATAAATTACAAAATATAAGATATATATATACATACTTATTTGAAACCGCCCCTATATATATACATACATATAATTTAACATATATATGTATATATATCTAATAAATTACAAAATATTTATTTTTTGTATTTGTCATGTAATATTTATTTATATGTTATAGCAAAATAAATATAGTTTTTTCACAACTGTTTGGAATGAAATCAGGGTTCTGAATGGTTAAGGAAAACCATGATACAATTTTGTATATGATTCTTGATTTTAATGTTATTTTCACAGGTCGCATCGCCAAAAGAAATTACCGGACACCCTCCGTATATGACACGACTTCGGGTCCCTCTTCCTTTGTGAGGAAGAAAGAGCTTTCAATCGTATCACGCGAAAACTTAATTTTTGACACTCCTAGGTGGTATACCCAACATCATCAGGTGAGAATTGTATGAAGTGAAATCACTTTTAATCTCAATCGGCTTCATATATAATATTTTAATATGTTAGTGTTTTAAATGTTAGGAAAAAGAAATAGAATCAGAAAGGGGTAAACAACAACAACAAACAAAGGGTGATGGTAATAAATATGGATTTCAAGGTCCATTAAGAGCACCGGATGATTATGTTAGGGCTTCCACGAGCTACGACGATTGCCAACCAAAGGTTTGCAAAGATAACAAGCGGACTGGCTATTGTCGGTATGGTGATGCTTGTAGATTCCATTCCAATCCAAATCCCTTCAAATCCAAATCCTTCCATGAAATCCAAATCCCTCAAAAACAATCATGCAAATCAAACGGACTCTAAGGGAAATTCTGAATTTCATGGAAATGATTCCCTGATCTACTAAGGTCCCGATTTGTTTGCGAGATTGAATTTGATTTATAGAGATTTGGAATTGAGCCAAATTAACAGATCTCAGCCCTTGATCTGAGCCAAATTGAATTCGTTCTTTAAATGTGGATTGACGGGTAATTAGGCAGATTTATCACTCCCGATTATTTATCTCATCCTTTGTTAATCGAAATCTTCTTTGAAAATCGAACTATCTCTGGAAATCGAATTTTTCTCTGTTAATCGTATGCATTGCTGTGAAGAAACTTTATTAATCGGATTTGCGACTTCTGAAACTAAATTGTTAATTTTGTTTTTTCAATAGAGTTTGGTTCTTCATCAGGAAATTCGACTGGGTGTGATCCAGTTGAAAATTAATCTCTTTTTGTGGATCAAACATTTGATTTGTTCACTGATTGCGATGCTGTTATAGATTTCGAGAATACATAATGAGAATTTGGCTCTAACGTTGAATTGTCTGTTCTACAGTGACTTGCTCTTCATATTTATGGACCAAATATAATGTGGGTCCCACATATTATTAAATCATTTCTGTTTAATATGTATTAAATCAGAAATGGGTGATTCTCGTATGATCCCTTTGCTATATATATATATATATATAAGAAAGTTCAAATACAAACTCAAATGAGAACCACCCTCCTTAAAAAAACAAATTGTGGATCACATATGATGTGAGTCCCTCATAATATTAAATAATAAATGATTTAATATTATGTGGGACTCACATCATATGTGTCCACAAGTGTAGCTTTGTTATTTTAAAAATGCAAAGTTATCATTTGAACTTTCCTATATATATATATATATATATATGAAAGTTCAAATACAAACTCAAAATTTGTTGTGAACGTGAGAACAAATGAGAGTGTGACACTATATACATACATACATATAATTTAACATATATATGTATATATATCTAATAAATTACAAAATATTACATATATATATATACATACTTATTTGAAACCGCCCCTATATATACATACATATAATTTAACATATATATGTATATATATCTAATAACTTACAAAATATTTATTTTTTGTATTTGTCATGTAATATTTATTTATATGTTATAGCAAAATAAATATAGTTTTTTGACAACTGTTTGGAATGAAATCAGGGTTCTGAATGGTTAAGGAAAACCATGATACAACTTTGCATACGATTCTTGATTTTAATGTCTTTTTCACAGGTCGCATCGCCAAAAGAAATTACCGGACACCCTCCGTATATGACACGACTTCGGGTCCCTCTTCCTTTGTGAGGAAGAAAAAGCTTTCAATCGTACCACGCAATAACTTAATTTTTGACACTCCTAGGTGGTATACCCAACATCATCAGGTGAGAAGTGTATGAAGTGAATCACTTTTAATCTCAATCGGCTTCATATATAATATTTTAATATGTTAATGTTTTAAATGACAGGAAACAGAAATAAAGTCACAAAGGGATAAACAACAACAACAAAGAAAGAGTGATGGTAATAAATATGGATTTCAAGGTCCATTAAGAGCACCGTATGATTATGTTAGGGCTTCCATGAGCTACGACGATTGCCAACCAAAGGTGTGCAACGATTACAAGCGGACTGGCTATTGTCGGTATGGTGATGCTTGTAGATTTCATTCCAATCCAAATCCCTTCAAATCCAAATCCTTCCATGAAATCTAAATCCCTCAAAAACAATCATGCAAACCAAACGGACTCTAAGGGAAATTCTGAATTTCATGGAAATGATTCCCTGATCTACTAAGGTCCCGATTTGTTTGCGAGATTGAATTTGATTTATAGAGATTTGGAATTGAGCCAAATTAACAGATCTCAGCCCTTGATCTGAGCCAAATTGAATTCGTTCTTTAAATGTGGATTGACGGGTAATTAGGCAAGTTTATCACTCCCGATTATTTATCTCATCCTTTGTTAATCGAAATCTTCTTTGAAAATCGAACTATCTCTGGAAATCGAATTTTTCTCTGTTAATCGTATGCATTGCTGTGAAGAAACTTTATTAATCGGATTTGCGACTTCTGAAACTAAATTGTTAATTTTGTTTTTTCAATAGAGTTTGGTTCTTCATCAGGAAATTCGATTGGGTGTGATCCAGTTGAAAATTAATCTCTTTTTGTGGATCAAACATTTGATTTGTTCACTGATTGCGATGCTGTTATAGATTTCGAGAATATATAATGAGAATTTGGCTCTAACGTTGAATTGTCTGTTCTACAGTGACTTGCTATTCATATTTATGGACCAAATATAATGTGGGTCCCACATATTATTAAATCATTTCTGTTTAATATGTATTAAATCAGAAATGGGTGATTCTCGTATGATCCATTTGCTATATATATATATATATATAGGAAAGTTCAAATACGAACTCAAATGAGAACCACCTCCGTAAAAAAACAAATTGTGGATCACATATGATGTGAGTCCCTCATAATATTAAATAATAAATGATTTAATATTATGTGGGACCCACATCATATGTGTCCACAAGTGTAGCTTTGTTATTTTAAAAATGCAAAGTTATCATTTGAACCTTCCTATATATATATATATATATATGAAAGTTCAAATACAAACTCAAAATTTGTTGTGAACGTGAGAACAAATGAGAGTGTGACACTATATACATACATACATATAATTTAACATATATATGTATATATATCTAATAAATTACAAAATATTACATATATATATATACATACTTATTTGAAACCGCCCCTATATATACATACATATAATTTAACATATATATGTATATATATCTAATAACTTACAAAATATTTATTTTTTGTATTTGTCATGTTATATTTATTTATATGTTATAGCAAAATAATATAGTTTTTTGACAACTATTCGGAATGAAATCAGGGTTCTGAATGGTTAAGGAAAACCATGATACAACTTTGCATACAATTCTTGATTTTAATGTCTTTTTCACAGGTCGCATCGCCAAAAGAAATTACCGGACACCCTCCGTATATGACACAACTTCGGGTCCCTCTTCCTTTGTGAGGAAGAAAAAGCTTTCAATCGTACCACGCAATAACTTAATTTTTGACACTCCTAGGTGGTATACCCAACATCATCAGGTGAGAAGTGTATGAAGTGAATCACTTTTAATCTCAATCGGCTTCATATATAATATTTTAATATGTTAATGTTTTAAATGACAGGAAACAGAAATAAAGTCACAAAGGGATAAACAACAACAACAAAGAAAGAGTGATGGTAATAAATATGGATTTCAAGGTCCATTAAGAGCACCGTATGATTATGTTAGGGCTTCCACGAGCTACGACGATTGCCAACCAAAGGTGTGCAACGATTACAAGCGGACTGGCTATTGTCGGTATGGTGATGCTTGTAGATTTCATTCCAATCCAAATCCCTTCAAATCCAAATCCTTCCATGAAATCTAAATCCCTAAAAAACAATCATGCAAACCAAACGGACTCTAAGGGAAATTCTGAATTTCATGGAAATGATTCCCTGATCTACTAAGGTCCCGATTTGTTTGCGAGATTGAATTTGATTTATAGAGATTTGGAATTGAGCCAAATTAACAGATCTCAGCCCTTGATCTGAGTCAAATTGAATTCGTTCTTTAAATGTGGCTTGACGGGTAATTAGGCAAGTTTATCACTCCCGATTATTTATCTCATCCTTTGTTAATCGAAATCTTCTTTGAAAATCGAACTATCTCTGGAAATCGAATTTTTCTCTGTTAATCGTATGCATTGCTGTGAAGAAACTTTATTAATCGGATTTGCGACTTCTGAAACTAAAGTGTTAATTTTGTTTTTTCAATAGAGTTTGGTTCTTCATCAGGAAATTCGATTGGGTGTGATCCAGTTGAAAATTAATCTCTTTTTGTGGATCAAACATTTGATTTGTTCACTGATTGTGATGCTGTTATAGATTTCGAGAATACATAATGAGAATTTGGCTCTAATGTTGAATTGTCTGTTCTACAGTGATTTGCTCTTCATATTTATGGACCAAATATAATGTGGGTCCCACATAATATTATATCATTTCTGTTTAATATGTATTAAATCAGAAATGGGTGATTCTCGTATGATTCCTTTGCTATATATATATATATAGGAAAGTTCAAATACGAACTCAAATGAGAACCACCCTCCTTAAAAAAACAAATTGTGGACCACATATGATGTGATCCCTCATAATATTATTAAATAATAAATGATTTAATATTATGTGGGACCCACATCATATGTGATCCACAAGTGTAGCTTTGTTATTTTAAAAATGCAAAGTTATCATTTGAACCTTCCTATATGTATATATATATATATATATGAAAGTTCAAATACAAACTCAGATTTTGTTGTGAACGTGAGAACAAATAATAGTGTGACACTATATACATACCTACATACATATAATTTAACATATATTTGTATATATATCTAATAAATTACAAAATATTAGATATATATATATATACATACTTATTTGAAACCGTCCCTATATATATACATACATATAATTTAACATATATATGTATATATATATCTAATAAATTACAAATTATTTATTTTTTGTATTTGTCATGTAATATTTATTTATATGTTATAGCAAAATAAAAATAGTTTTTTGACAACTGTTCGGAATGAAATCAGGGTTCTGAATGGTTAAGGAAAACCATGATACAATTTTGTATACGATTCTTGATTTTAATGTTTTTTTCACAGGTCACATCGTCAAAAGAAATTATCGGACACCCTCCGAATATGACACGACTTCGGGTCCCTCTTCCTTTGTGAGGAAGAATGAGTTTTCAATCGTACCACGCGATAACTTAATTTTTGACACTCCTAGATGGTATACCCAACATCATAAGGTGAGAAGTGTATGAAGTGAAATCACTTTTAATCTCAATCGGCTTCATATATAATATTTTAATATGTTAATGTTTTAAATGACAGGAAACAGAAATAGAATCAGAAAGAGGTACACAACAACAACAAACAAAGAGTGATGGTAATAAATATGGATTTCAAGGTCCATTAAGAGCACCAGATGATTATGTTAGGGCTTCCACGAGCTACGACGATTGTCAACCTAAGGTGTGCAACGATAACAAGCGGACTGGCTATTGTCGGTATGGTGATGCTTGTAGATTTCATTCCAATCCAAATCCCTTCAAATCCAAATCCTTCCATGAAATCTAAATCCCTCAAAAACAATCATGCAAACCAAACGGACTCTAAGGGAAATTCTGAATTTCATGGAAATGATTCCCTGATCTACTAAGGTCCCGATTTGTTTGCGAGATTGAATTTGATTTATAGAGATTTGGAATTGAGCTAAATTAACAGATCTCAGCCCTTGATCTGAGCCAAATTGAATTCGTTCTTTATATGTGGAATGACGGGTAATTAGGCAAGTTTATCACTCCCGCTTATTTCTCCCATCATTTGTTAATCAAAATCTTCTCTGAAAATCGAACTATCTCTGGAAATCGAATTTTTCTCTATTAATCGTATTCATTGCTGTGAAGAAACTTTATTAATCGGATTTGCGACTTCTGAAACTAAATTGTTAATTTTGTTTTTTCAATAGAGTCTGCTTCTTCATCAGGAAATTCGATTGGGTTTGATTTAGTTGAAAATTAATCTCTTTTTGTGGATCACACATTTGATTTGTTCACTGATTGTGATGCTGTTATAGATTTCGAGGATACATAATGAGAATTTGGCTCTAATGTTGAATTGTCTGTTCCACAGTGATTTGCTCTTCATATTTATGGACCAAATATAATGTGGGTCCCACATAATATTATATCATTTCTGTTTAATATGTATTAAATCAGAAATGGGTGATTCTCGTATGATTCCTTTGCTATATATATATATAGGAAAGTTCAAATACGAACTCAAATGAGAACCACCCTCCTTAAAAAAACAAATTGTGGACCACATATGATGTGATCCCTCATAATATTATGAAATAATAAATGATTTAATATTATGTGGGACCCACATCATATGTGATCCACAAGTGTAGCTTTGTTATTTTAAAAATGCAAAGTTATCATTTGAACCTTCCTATATGTATATATATATATATATATATGAAAGTTCAAATACAAACTCAGATTTTGTTGTGAACGTGAGAACAAATGAGAATGTGACACTATATACATACCTACATACATATAATTTAACATATATATGTATATATATCTAATAAATTACAAAATATTAGATATATATATATATACATACTTATTTGAAACCGTCCCTATATATATACATACATATAGTTTAACATATATATGTATATATATCTAATAAATTACAAATTATTTATTTTTTGTATTTGTCATGTAATATTTATTTATATGTTATAGCAAAATAAATATAGTTTTTTGACAACTGTTCGGAATGAAATCAGGGTTCTGAATGGTTAAGGAAAACCATGATACAATTTTGTATACGATTCTTGATTTTAATGTTTTTTTCACAGGTCGCATCGCCAAAAGAAATTATCGGACACCCTCCGTATATGACACGACTTCGGGTCCCTCTTCATTTGTGAGGAACAAAAAGCTTTCAATCGTACCACGCGATAACTTGTTTTTTGACACTCCTAGGTGGTATACCCAACATCATCAGGTGAGAAGTGTATGAAGTGAAATCACTTTTAATCTCAATCGGCTTCATATATAATATTTTAATATGTTAATGTTTTAAATGACAGGAAACAGAAATAGAATCAGAAAGAGGTAAACAACAACAACAAAGAAAGAGTGATGGTAATAAATATGGATTTCAAGGTCCATTAAGAGCACCAGATGATTATGTTAGGGCTTCCACGAGCTACGACGATTGCCAACCAAAGGTGTGCAACGATAACAAGCGGTTTGGCTATTGTCGGTATGGTGATGCTTGTAGATTCCATTTCAATCCAAATCTTCAAATTCAAATCCTTCCATGAAATCCAAATCCCTCAAAAACAATCATGCAAACCAAACGGGTTCTAAGGGAAATTCTAAATTTCATGGAAATGATTCCCTGATCTACTAAGGTCCCGTTTTGTTTGGGAGATTGAATTTGATTTATAGACATTTGGAATTGAGCCAAATTAACAGATCTCAGCCCTTGATCTGAGCCAAATTGAATTCGTTCTTTAATGTGGCTTGACGGGTAATTAGGCAAGTTTATCACTCCCGCTTATTTCTCCCATCATTTGTTAATCGAAATCTTCTCTGAAAATCGAACTATCTCTGGAAATCGAATTTTTCTCTGTTAATCGTATTCATTACTGTGAAGAAACTTTATTAATCGTATTTGCGACTTCTGAAACTAAATTGTTAATTTTGTTTTTTCAATGGAGTCTGCTTCTTCATCAGGAAATTCAATTGGGTGTGATCCAGTTGAAAAATAATCTCTTTTTGTGGATCAAACATTTGATTTGTTCACTGATTGTGATGCTGTTATAGATTTCGAGAATATATAATGAGAATTTGGCTCTAATGTTGAATTGTCTGTTCTACAGTGACTTGCTCTTCATATTTATGGACCAAATATAATGTGGGTCCCACATAATATTAAATCATTTTTGTTTAATATGTATTAAATCAGAAATGGGTGATTCTCTTATGATCCCTTTGCTATATATATATATATATATATATAGGAAACTTCAAATACGAACTCAAATGAGAACCACCCTCCTTAAAAAAAACAAATTGTGGACCACATATGATGTGAGTCCCTCATAATATTAAATAATAAATGATTTAATATTATGTGGGACCTACGTCATATGTGATCCACAAGTGTAGCTTTGTTCTTTTAAAAATGCAAAGTTATCATTTGAATATTCCTTTTGTATATTAAGACTGAATATATACTATAATATTTCTTTGAATGTGACATGTGTCGCACTCTCATTTGTCCTTACGTTCACAAGCAAACTTGAGTTCTTATTTGAACCCGCCCTTATATATATATATACATACATATAGCGGGATGTTCAGGAGAAAACGCTAAAATAATAGAAAACTGAAGAACACCTTGGGAAGCCGCCATCTGGACGCTATGCATCAATGCATAAATATGCATTAGTGCATATGCATAAATGCATATAAACGACTTGAGCTCCTTTTTTCTATGCATCAATGCATAAATATGCATTAGTGCATATGCACAAATTAATATAAACGACTGAAGCTCTTTTTTTCAATGCATCAATGCATAAATATGCATTAGTGCATATGCACAAATGAATGTTACCAGATGGCGGCAAGGCCCAAGGCATCCCAGCCCAAAGGGGCATCCCAGCCCAAGATCCTATGACCCATTAGTAGTTTCATTTTGGCCCAGTATGAGGTATTTATTTCTAAACGGCTCCCTGCTCCCTCCCTACTCCCTAGCTACACCTCAATCCTCAGTCGTCCAGTCGTCCTCTGTCAGTCCCTCGATTAATTAAACGTCTTCTACTCCTCTTTCTCGTTCCTTCAAGAATCAAGAATCACACCACTGATGGCATACCCCACACGTTTCCCTGCTGGTTGTTGCTGGCCTGCTCTCTCCTCGACTGCACCAGTGCACCGGCCACCGGTGACCGAACGATTCAGATTCAGATTCACGAACACAGGAGGATTCACGTCTCACGATTTCACGATTCAGGGATTCACGAACACAGGAGGTCGGAGGATTTTGGATTAACGTCTCACTTGGCCGGCGAGGCGGCGACGGTTCGAAATTCCCTTCGAGGCTTCGACAATTCGACCTTCGTTGTCTGTCGTCTGAGTTCCGACAGTCTGTGTGACTGTGTCGAGTGTCGACTTTGCCTTTCTGGTTTCGATCTTGGCCGGTGGTAGGGCACAAAACAATACATTATACACACCTTGGCAGTCGGCAGATTCAGATTGGCAGAATAGGGGATCTTCGATTTCCATCAGGTGTTTTCCATCTAATTCTAAATTTCTAATTTTCTAATTTTATTTTCTAGTACCATTACTCTATTTGGTGGTTTGATTTCTAATTTGGTTATTTGGATTCTTTGATACTTGGTTTAGGTTAATTGCAATTTTAGTGACTTTTTTGCATATTTCATATTTGCTCTCTCACTGTGTTAGGTTTACTGTGTTATTATTGTGTTGGTGATTGCTTGGTATCTTAAATATGGTTAAATCACAACCGCCTAACTTGACTAGGTTACAAACCCCATAAAAATCGTGTCTTTTTAGGGGCATTTTTTTGACTCTTCGCCCAGGGCATCCAAAATCATTGGACCGGCCCTGGATGGCGGCCTCCCACGGTGGTTTTCAGTTTTCTTTTTTTTCAGCGTTTTCTCCTGAACCTCCCTGTGGCACCCCGCTTACCATGACACAATGTTGTCCGCTTTGCCCCACTGGCTCACGGCTTTGTTTTTGGCGACCTGGTGAGGATTTCCCAGGGGGTCACCCATCCTGGTACTACTCCCATCCAAGCACGCTTAACGACAGAGTTTAAAGAACATGCGTTGTATGTGGCCCCAAAACGCGTTATGTTTAGGAATGCCAAAGTTTACTTATAAACCCAGCATCACTCATGTCCACGCCCAATATGGGATCTGCCAAAGGTGTTACTCTCTCTCTCTCTCTCTCTATATATATATATATATATATAGGGGAAGGATCATACGAGTACACTACCAATTTAATAGAGCAAATGAACTCATTTGGGACCACATATGATGTGGGTCCCACATAATATTAAATCATTTATGATTTAATGTTAAATCAAATTAAATCATAAATGATTTAATAATATGTCGGACCCACATCACATGTGATCCACAATTGTTCCTTTGTTCTTTTAAAAATATAAAGTTCTCATTTGAACCTTCCTCTCTCTCTCTCTCTCTCTATATATATATATATATATAGAGAGAGAGAGAGGAAGGTTCAAATGAGAACTTTTGATTTCTAAAGAAACAAAGGGACACTTGTGGACCACATATGATGTGAGTCCCACATAATATTAAATCATTTCTGATTTAATTTGATTTAATATTAAATCAGAAATGATTTAATATTACGTGGGACCCACATCATATGTGGTCCACAAAGTGTTCCCTTGTTCTTTTAAATTGGGGGTGTTCTCGTATGATCCATCCTCTATATATATATATATATAGGGGAGGGATCATACGAGAACACCCCCACTTTAAAGGAACAAAGGAACTAATTGTGGACCACATATGATGTGGGTTCCACATAATATTAAATCATTTCGATTTAAATTTAAATCATATTAAATCGAAATGATTTAATATTATGCGTACCCACATCATATGTATCTAAGGTGTTCCTTTAAATTTACAAAGTTCTCATTTGAACCTTCCTCTCTCTCTCTCTCTCTCTCTATATATATATATATATATATATATATATATAAGGGTGGGTTCAAATGTGAACCTATATTTGATTGTGAACATGAGGACGAATCACAACCATCCATTTTAAATCAGATCAAAATACAAGGGATAAAATTTGCGGTGTCATTTTTGTAAATAAGTGGAAAACTCAAGTCATGGCTTAAATCCTAAATATAACCTGACGATTTAAATAAGAATCAGACATCATTTTCTTCTCCAAATTTCTTCATCTTCCTCAAATTTCTTCATCATCTTCACCACACTTCTTCATCACCTTCTCATAATTTCTTCATCATCTTCCCCAAATTTCTTTATCATCTTCCTCAAAAGAAATTTCACTTCCGCCCCAAATTTCTTCATCATCTTCCCCAAAATAAATTTTCGCACAAGTTTGTTTTTGCTATGTGTTCCTCCTTTGAATCATAAGTCTTTTCAGATCCAGATTTTTTTTCTTGATAAAGTGTAAGAAGATTATTCAAATGTTTTTTTCCCTTTTAATATGATTGTTCATCATTTTATCACAGGAAGTTTCTGTGAAATACATTTGCTTGAATTCCTTCTTTTTTTCAAAACCTTTGGTTCCATTGTAGCTTATATTCAAAATGAATATAAGCTACAATTTGTGGTTTGTATACTTGTAGCTTATATTCGGACTGAATATAAGCTACAATTATGGATTTGTATTATTGTAATTTATATTCAGTCTGAATATAAGCTAAAATTATGTGTTTGTATAATTGTAGCTTATATTCAGTCTGAATATAAGCATAAAATGTTATGCTTATATTCAGACTGAATATAAGCTACAATTATGGGTTTGTATAATTGTAGCTTATTTTCAGTCTGAATATAAACTAAAATTACGTGTTTGAATAATTATAGCTTATATTCAGTCTGAATATAAGCTAAAATATGTGTTTGTATAATTGTACCTTATATTCAGTCTGAATATAAGCATAAAATGTTATGCTTATACTCAGACTGGATATAAGCTAAAATTATGTGTTTGAATAATTGTAGTTTATATTCAATCTAAATATAAGCATAACATTTTATGTTTATATTCAGAATGAATATAAGCTACAATTATGAGTTTGTATAATTGTAGCTTATATTCAGTCTGAATATAAGCTAAAATTATGTGTTTGAATAATTTTAGCTTATATTCAGTCTGAATATAAGCTAAAAATATGTGTTTGTATAATTGTAGTTTATATTCAGTCTGAATATAAGTTAAAATTTGAAGTTTAATAATCGTAGCTTATATTTAGTCTGAATATAAGCTACAACTAGTTGTTTGTATAATTGTAGCTTATGTTCAGTCTGAATATAAAGACTCTTAGTGCTTATATTCATTCTGAATATAAGCTACGATTTTACAAAATTCAAAATTTAGCTTATATTCAGTCTGAATATAAGCTACAATTTTACAAACTTCAAAATTCAGCTTATATTCAGTCTGAATATAAGCTACAATTTTACAAACTTCAAAATTCAGCTTATATTCAGTCTGAATATAAGCTACGATTATACAAACTTCAATTTTTAACTTATATTCAGACTGAATATATACTACAATCTGGTGTTTTTATAATTTATGTTTATATATCCAGTCTGAATATAAGCTATAGATCGACGCATCTTCAACATTGGAACCAAATTCCCGGTCTGTATTTTCGAAACATGTAACATAATCGCAATCAACAAAAAGAGCAGATTTTCAACTGGATCACAATCGATTGAATTTTCTGATGAAGAAACAGAGTTCATTGAAAAGAGGAAATCAACAATTTAATTTCAGAAATCGCAAATCCAATTAATAAAGTTCTTCACAGCAATGAATCTGATTAATAGAGAAGAAGACGATTAACAGAGAAGAAGATGATTAACAGAGAAGAAAGAAATAAGCGTGAGTGATATCAAAGAGCAGCTTGAAGACAAATTTCCAGAATTACCTCTCAAGCCACATTTAAAGAGGAGCTTGAATATGGCTCAGATCAAAGACTGAGATATGTCCTCATGTTTGCAATCAAAGATAGGTTCACATTTGAACTTTCCTCTCTCTCTCTCTCTCTCTCTCTATATATATATATATATATATATATATGGGAGAGATCATACGCGAACCACTCATTTTTAAAATAACAAAAAAACAATTTGTAGACCACATATGATGTGGGTCCCACATAATATTAAATCAAAAATGATTTAATATTATATGGGATCCACATCATATGTGGTTCACAAGTGTCATTTTATTTCTTTAAATTTAAAAAGTTCTCATTGAACCTTCCTCTCTCTCTCTCTCTCTCTCTCTCTCTCTCTATATATATATATATATATATATATATATATATATATATACACACACGTCTTTAAATACAAACTTACATATCAATATAAAAATAATTTTTTATATATTTTAGCATCAAATGCTATAAGTAAAATTTTATTTTACATATGTTTGTTTCATAACGTAAAATTTCACATTAATTTCTTTCATAATATGAAATTGAACCAATTTTTTTTCGTATGTAAATTTTT